>JABASC010000001.1:0-235884 GCA_019776185.1 Plutomurus gul | reverse complement strand
TGAATTGTTTACAGTTGGAAACACGGTCCCGGTACCAACTTCGGCTCAATTTTTGCACCCTTAAATATACTTTAAGACGTTTCCAAATTAGCTTATGTGACAGAACGAAAAACGCTTGATCTAATGTATTAGTATGATTGCAACCCGAAAGATCGAGGTTCGAGGAAAAAGTCAATCTGAATCATGAACAACTCATTCGTCGAAGTCATAGATGTTTGTGAAAGCCAAGGTGGGTGCACATGACAACTGGGACTTGCTTCTACTTGTCCACACCTTAGTAGAAGCAAGTCCCACTTGGCATGTGCAACCACCTTGGTAAAAGCTTATTTTAACGAACATTTTATTCCCAAAATTGGCCCAAAAGTGACGAAAAATGCATCAAAATTGCTCTAAAAATTAAGAAATTTGTCTCACAGAAAGGAGCATTTCATGCAGATTAATGTTGCGTATATTTCAGGAAGATTACGAAAATAGGTGCTAATTCTTTAACTTCATGTAATGTGCACCACCCGTGTAGTTGTAACGACAATGAATGCTTATTCTCCGCACACATAGACAGACAGACACCGTTCCACTAGCCAGCCTCTATAAGGCGAACTATGTAAAACTAGATCAACGCTGATCTTGCTTCGCAAGGGAGAGTAGTATGTAGAAAGTGTATTTGAAAACTGGCCAATGCTTTTTTTAAATGTGTAGGAGACACAATAATTACGTTGTTACATTTGACGCACGCACTACATATATACGTATTGTGTATTTTCATTTTTCCTGCATCAACAAAATCCAAATCGTACTACGAATTGTACTCGACTCCGTTTCCAAAGCTCGGAGGATAATGAGTCAAATGATACAATGAGCACAACTAAATAGTCTCATTCTTCCAGTAATGAATGCAATAATTTATTTTAACAAGTATTTTGATAACCCGATACTTACTTAGCAACATACATACACAATTACATGTCGAAATCATACAACATCTAAATATCTGCATGCATTTGAGTTAAATGTATTACAGTCATGATTCCAATTGGACAGGAATACCAAAGAGAAAGTATCTAATAACTGTCTCTATTGCTAACAGATTTTTCTAAAATTATCTGTGAATGTGCTGACGATTACTTACACAGCTTCTACATATACCCTTTCACTGCTATATGCTGACAAAATTGGTTCATATTACGCCACAAGTCTCCGATCCGTACGTGACCAAACGATACAAATGATTGAATGAGTTCGGTTGAATTTTTGCACCCCAATCCGCTTTATATTATATGCAATTATCGAATCATTTATAACGAAAAGAATTAATTTCCCTTCTAAATTTTTATAGTTTTTGTTCTGCATTGACTTGGTATGTAGGGGAATATTAGATGGTTGTTTTGTGGTGCTATCCCGCTGGTGAAATCACGCAAGATAGCCGTTTCTCATAAATGCAGTTTTGACTCACTATGCATTTGACCTAAGTCAAAATTTAGCGTCGCAGCAGCAACGCTAAATTCTATGGAATGTATATAAGAAATGGCACAGTGTGTGAGTCAAGTGGCATGCCAAACGATATTAGACAGAATCGGAACAAGTTTATCTGTCGTGTAGGGTTTTAGCTATTTAATGGCGGAGTGAATGGTCATACACAGAGCTTAATATTGTATGTACATGCAGTGAACTATGCGATTAAACCGGTGACCACCGCACTGTTGAGTGTGTACACGGCACAGAGGTAGGATCGAACCATAACATATACAATGTTCTAAAATAAAGTAACCTTTAGGAAAACGTGAAATATGTATATTGGCAATTTTTGGAGGTAATAGACAATCATTTACATACAGTGTATTATTACTGAAACACCAATAGTGTTTCAGTTTCAACACGGAACTTTGTTTGTTTATGAAATCTGTCAAAATCCATTATTAGGCCATTAAATTGACATCGAACGTTTATTAGTCATTTCCGTGATGGTCTTACCTTGAAATTTATCCATTTTTATTTTTACTAAAATAATTTTATTACCCAGCAGTTGAATTATGTTTACGCTTGGTATGCACTCAGAATCCATTAGTACGATTTCAAAGTTAGTACAAGTAACCTATTCAACGTTGTGATTTTTTGTGCACTTTCTCTGAATTTAAACAGACAAAAAAATTCAAAATATTTTACGCTGATTTTAATGTTTCTTGTTTAGTTGAATAACATTTAAACAGTGTTTTCAGTGTCATAGTTGGGTCATTAGCAGTTTTGGAACCATCAATGCAGTGATCTTAATTTGCCAAATTGAACCCAGAATTGTCCCTTTGTGTAATCGAGGAATAGGAGTAGTATTTCGCCATGGCAAGAGACCAACACTGATGGCTCGTCATCAATTTTTGTAAAAGAAAATAAAAAAACCTTTCAAATCTCAGACTGATAATAAACAAAAGATTTTACTGAAGCATATACGCTAAACTCATGCCACTTTAATAACTGCATTGCTTACTGTTCTAGTTGTAGAAGCACGAATGCATCATGCATCTTGCTCATAATATTTCACAACAACAGTGCACTGCTGGTATGTAATGTGAGTGGTGTGGGAATCAAGTATTGGCTCGAGCAATAGACGTGCTCGGTCGCACAGCTACTAGCACATACTTATCGTTGGTTGTATGTGTTATTAGTAATATAACATGTAGGAAAAAGGTATATATTGATTTTGTATATGAGTAGTGTGTATACGTATGTGATGTGGGCATATATTTGCAGACGTTAATAATTGTGTGGCTGTGAAGTAGCAGAGTATAATTCCTTATTGCTTTATAGATGTATCGAATGAGTGAATTACCATTTTATCATTATGAGCTATGGACATGACTGCAGGGAATACGAAAAGTGTATATATAATATGTGAGCGACAGTTACCAAGCAAAGGAGCCGAGATCGTGGGAGGAAAGGAAACTCGACAGGGAATTATATAGCCTACTACCAACATACTAGTACAACTACAACCAGCACCACTACGAAACTACTACTACTTGTGCAGCTAGTGAACTGATTGTGAGCAAGTACATAGAAATGGATGTACGATTGACGCTGACGGAGCTCATAGCAAAAGCACCGTGCTCTCTCTCCTACTACCAACTACTAGCACTACTACTCCAAATGCAATAAACACAACAGTAGTTAGTGAGATCGGTGGGTACAGGCTACGGTCGGGCGGGTGGCTTCCGTGAAAATTCCAATTTACCGCTCCCACCAGTTCCACGTTAATAGTGAGTGTGGCCGCTTCGGAAGGTTTCACTCTCCGATTTTTACCCGGATTTTCAGCTGACTCCGGTAAGATCACTCTTTCCTTTTTTCGTCGTGCCTTCATCCAATTGTCTCCTCTGTAGCTTCCAGCCAGAGGACAGAACGCAGTTTTGCAAATATTACCTGTAGCCAGCGGAACTGTTGAAATCTCACCAATTTCACTTATCTCTCTCTCCTCTCTCCCACAACCCTTAATTAAGATACATAGTTTTTTCTTGCCACCCAACAGTTTGCCTTAGCCAAATACAGTTCTCAAAGTGTGCGTATGTCTTTGTGTGTGTGTGTGTGTGTGTTTGTGTGTCTGTGTGTGTAGTCCGTTACAACGTAGAATTCCCTTTGAATTTAAAGTAGCACGTGCACTTTCACGGATCGCTCATGACACGTAGAGGGGAATCCGTAGAAGTGAAAAGAATTTCGCTGTGCAGTTGATAGGAAATGTGGTGCTCATGCAACGCATATAATACTTCCACACAACAGCCAACCCGATACACAACTTCTTCCTTCTCTCTCACTTGCTTCTATCTACTGGTTACTACCTATTACCTATATAGCGAAACGATAATAAGGAAAAACAGTCTCAACTTTTGATATTATAGCTTCTCATTCACTACGTGCATTCATTTCTGTCTAATTGTAACGTGTCCCTATCTAGTTAGCAACTTTTCTATCATCACCAAATCTTTCTTACGACTCACACTCCAAATCTGCTTTTCATATTATTCAAATGTGGAATGAGGTGATAGTACACTGTAATTTCTTTAATGGAACTATAAAACTGTGAAGCATATATATAGAGTTGTAATTATCTTTCTTACACAAATATACTCATCACTAGTTTTCCCCATGAATCTTTTACAAAGTGTATACAGAAAATTATGTGAATCAAGGCAATCGCTTACGCTATCATTATTTAAAACCATTTTTGACTATATCAATAATTTTAATTGAAAAGGTTTATATAACAGCATTTATTGTTTTAGCCTAAGGAATGTATCGTATTATAAAGATATTCCATTTCGGCAATATCTCTTTATACCTATATACATAGAAAGCATGTACATAAAAGCGTTCTCATCACAGTGTGTTCATATTTTTTGTGTTCCTCCTTCGCTCGAGCATTGCATGCTTACGGTGAGATACAAACTACAACCACAACGGCTATACATCTGTATCATTATCGCTTGCACTAAAAGAATTGTGTAATTATTTAAAAGTTTGGCTGTCTATAAAAATGCAAATATTTATTTAGTGTTTAGTGTGTACTCAAGGCATCGTCTGAGAATGCTAATAATTAGTAATTGGGGCCAGGATGAAATAATTACGAGTAATTGTATACGAAACTGGGACTAATTGGCACCAGGTTTCATAATTCAACTGTTAATTAGAAGGACAAACGTTGGGTGAGTCTGTGTGCGGTGTCAATTGTGCAATTCTGCAGGGACTCTGTTCTTAGGCAGGGAGAGAGAGAGAGAGATAACCAGCCTCCACACTCTATTATAATACGAGTACATACATAACATAGGATACGAGCTGGTACATGAATAAAAAACGCGATCATAAGATCAGCTTAAAACAACCACAAATGTTGTTTGATAGGAAGCGATACGGGAGTGAGGAGGATACTGACTAATGGTGGACGGGTAGATTGCACCGATCCACTCTATATATCTTATAAGCATATTATGTTGCACATAGATTACTGCTATTAGTAATCTGCAGCACGTTGCCAGTAGTGCTCGTTCGTACGTACGTATTCTCTTGTACGCAGCACACGACAAACTCACATTTGAAGATGAGACAAGTCGTTCGTTCCTCCATATTGGACCATCTTCATAGTTCATAAATTGGAAAGACCTCGAAATCCCCGTAGAGCTATCGTTTCTTGATAGAAGGCCAAAAACTCTGCCTTTAATTTCCTATCTTGTTTCTATGCAAACTTTAATCGGATAGCTTCCCACAGGAGTTGTAATAAAAATAGGAAGCTTAAAAACTGTCTATGGGAAAAGAGAATGGGGAGAGTGTGCGAGAGAGAGAGAGAGAGAGAGAGAGAGTAAGTAACAGAATCGACTCTAAGTAAGTGAAGTGCAAGTAGGACCATAGTATCATCATCATATACACTGTATTAGTGAAGTAGCAGCTACACAATGTGTATTTCTCGAGCACACACTTTTTACCGTGCCCTATCTCTCTACGTGTGCACATCAGCAGCACAACAGATACCCCTTTGTTTCGTTACGCGAGAAATGCTAGATGCCCAATAATGCCATCCTACTAGAAATCAAAATACACACCATCATGTTCTCTATGTGTGTACAAAAGCAATAATACATGCAGAAAGAGAATTGATATTGAATTGAGACAGAAGCATTGAATTAATCCTCTGGTACACACACACACACAAGAGAGAGAGAGAGAGAGAGAGAGAGAAGTTCGGGTGGTTCACGTATATTATAGTGTTGTGTTTTGTGTGCACTGTACAGAAGCATTAGATCTTACAATTAGACAAATGAGGCACAAAAGGAATGGTTGGTGGTGAGAACTATGACCTATCTTTGTACGTGTGAGCAGAGGAGTCGAGAGTCGACAGCGTCAAAGAGCGAGCGAGCGAGAGAGGACAGAGAGATAGGGCGAAAAGTAGGCGAGAAGATTACATATCGGAGAGCGAGCAATTCCCCACCAACTTGTGCAATTCCATAGAAACTGATGGCGGTGGAAGGAAGGAATTAATGATGTCGATCGTTGGTCGATCAACGCCGGTATTCAGATTCATTCTATAACTTTGACATTAGTTCCCAGCAGCCAACCAAGCCAGCTCACTCTTTCTCTGTGCAATCATAAACTATGTAGAAGGCACAGGCACACAAACCACCGTATTGTAGTCTGTCTGTGTGTTCGCCATGTGCCGCGAAAGGATTTAGCAAACATTTCCTCACCAAAAGACTCGCATTATAATGTGCATGTATTTAGTAGTTGTACGTAGCACTAGGACACACGTACTATAGAGTACAGCCAGTACTTTCTGATCTAAATGGGTTGTTATGGCCAGACACTAATTGTTAGTTAGACAGAGCCGTTAAAGGAAAAGGAGAAAAGAAAGTCTAAGGAGGAAAGTGTCTGGTAGCGATTTTAAAGCATTTTTCCAATGAATTTCGAGTATTGGCATAGGAATATCACGTGAGGTTGAATTATTCGTCAGGGAAATAAGAGGTTGTCTTGCATTTTGAGAAATTGGAAGCCGAGCTAATGCTGTTTGATGGGCATGTGTGCCTGTGTCTGTCTACTATGTGTACGTGAGAACAGTTGTGCAGTGGAACTTTTGGGATAGGATAGAGGATGATGAAAAGTGCGAATGAAAGAGATTGTAATAGAATTGTGTTTACTGTTGCTGGTGAATGTATGTTGGTATTTATCCCTATATGCTGACTACATACCAGGACATAGCGTTTAGTGTATGCCTATAGAGACGTGAGAGTTGTTGTGCAACTATGGAATAGAATGAGAGAAATACAGAGAGAGAGAGAGTGAGTGAGAATAAGTCTGTGTGAGTCGACATGGTGTATGTTGCTGGGTCCTTTATGGTTTGTAGTAGTCGAAGTGAAATGAGTGACTCCATGTAGCGTTGATTTGTTGTAGGAAGGTATGTTGTATATGTTTGTATGAGATAAGTTTTGATTCAGGCTCTCAATCGATAAATTTGTTTCGTGCATGTTAAACACTAATCGATCGATTTTTGTGTCAAATTCGGTGCCATGAGATTGCTGCTGCTCTGTGTATACGCTGAAACGTATCTTGTGTATGTATATTAAGTGTAACTGGTTGGTTGACTCCCAAGAATGGGACTGAAAACTGAGGCCAGGCCATATACTACCATATACCACTATATGCATAGGACCACATATAGTCTGTGAATGCCATGCCATCGAGTAGAGAGAGAGAGAGAGTATCAGTGCAGAGAAATCAACTTTTAAAATTATACACTGTGAATGTAAAGCGAGAGCTAATATTATTATGGTCATTCTGCTACCGCGTAATCAAACACTCTCGCGTTTCTCTCTCTCTCTCTCTCTACTCTCTCTCTTGTAGTTTTCATATAGGGCCCCGTATCAGTGAATTTTAAAATTTATTCCCAGCGATATCCAATATCTCATTTTTAATTACAACGCCAGCCCCACCTCCTTCTCATTAGATCCACGTATGTGAAACAGTAGATGAGAGCCTGATACGGTCTGCTGCTCAGTCCCAGCCATCCAGCCCCGTGTCAGGGCCCTCTCTCAAAAAGGAAACATTCAACCGGAAGCCAGCGATCGACTACTTTGTCAATACTTTCGATCAATACTACTGACTGACCATAAAAAGTGACCGTTACAGATGGGATCGTCTATCCCTCCACATATATATCTATGAACGGTGACTGTGGGTGAGTCCGTTTGCTTGCAAAGCCTACTTCCAACATTGCTACTGCCAGCTCTCAAGCGAACGTTGCTCAGATTTCCGTCCATAGTCCCTATAATCTATCAATCACTATCAATGACTCGCTCTCTCTCTCTCTCTCTTTCGCTCGGGACCAGTATTCTATATAGACTAGTGCTAGTTAGCTATATGTACATAGGGTCTTGGGAGACGAATGAGACACCAGTGTTAGTTTAACAGCACAGGCGTAGCGTTGTTATTGAGCTGAGCAGTCGGAGCATCCATCTCCCTATCACACTCTCGTTACCCAAGATCAGCAATAATACAATCCTTAATGCATAATAAATAAATAGTCTCGCACAGCAATATGCCATGCAAAGCGATCAATGCATTTTAACATACTCTGCAGCTCTCGTCAGTAATGTGAGCAGTCACATCTCTCTCTCTCTTTCGCCTGCTCTCTCTCTCTCTGTTGCAGACTCTGATCTGTATATCGCTACTGGAGACACACACAAATTATATCTGCTTAATGCGAGCCTTGACTAAATGGCTAATATAAATGTCTCCTTCTTGCTTTATGTCTGATTGTCATGATGGGGTTTTTTGGCGGAAAAAAATTCCTTCTACGTACAACATGTATGACTAATGAAAATAGAAGATGACTATGTTTCATACACGTAGTGGCACGTATGCCAATTTATGTGCTGGTGCTACAAGAGGCTGCATACGTTTTTCTGACGACTGAGTAGCTGAGAGCATCTCTCTGTGCTGATTTTTCTATTTCTTTTGCAGTCATTGTCAGTGATCTCAACAACATTTCTAATCTAACGGAATTGGGAGGCTGTAATGAGATACTCATCGATGTTATTGAAATCTGTCTGGCAAAGTTCAGTAAAGAAAGAGAGAGAGAGAGGATGGATATATGGATGTGGAAGGCATTTTCAGTCGTTTCTCATTTTTAATCATATTGTTTACATATGATCATATCGCATTACTGTACAATCGACAGATTCATCATCATTCAGACGGAGGTCACACATAGGATGTCTTGTTATTTACTGCCGCAGCTTTTGTTCTCTCACTCTGTTTCCATTGGAATTGTATTGGAGATGTCGTGGAAACCGTAGAATGTACTTATGTTTCCCATTACATAAATTGATGATACATCTGCACTAGACTTGTAGAAAAGGAACGGTACAGATAGCTGTCAACTTGCTTGTATCAAGTGTATATGTGTTATATTTGGTAGTGTGCTATAGTGTTTACTAGTCGAGAAGAGTCGGAGAACAGAGGAGAAAGAGAGTGAGAGAGTAAGAGAGAGAGAGAGAGAGACGAGCAGATCACGTACTCCATACCTCTCCATGCTTCATCTGAGTCAGAGACAGTCGCCTCTCTATATCCTATACAGCGATATATAATATAGTATAGTATATATGAGTATATAGCTAGTATAGTGAGAGGAGGCTGTGAGTTTCAACTATTGAACAGATTCACTAGCTCACAATCGGTACATGTAGCTCCTTTTTTCACAGTTACCTACTTCCCGTGTGTATGGGAGAGTATTTGTGTGAGCGATGTGCACTCGTTGTACTGTGCTGTTGTGTAGTGTGTTAAATGCTTCTATTGCAGTCGGAATCGTATAAGATCGAATCCATGTGGTTTGTGACTTGAACTGTGAAATGATAGACATGTCTTTCTGCAAATAATTAGTAACATTTGTCGCAATACATTCGGCAAAGAAATTTATCTTGGCCTTTATGGGATGAGGCAAACTTCATGTTGTGGGTAGAAACATGTATGAAGAGTTATTCGACGATGAAAAAGTTGGTGTAACGACAGATCCTGGTACAAGACTTTTTTCTTCACTCACTCCGCCAAAAATAGAGAAGCCGGCTCCGTCGGTTTTGTCTCATCCTAAGAATCCCATACATCTCTCTCTAACAGACTACGACCAGCTTCTATTACATATTCTCCTTTATTTGTAATCTATACATTTTGTACATACGCTCTTTTTCGATCTCACTACCTAAGCATTGTAATCGAGCGAAAGTCCTTGAAACTCACATACACTACTTATTATTATTGCTATTATCTTTCCTTGAATTGAGCCGAGTCAGCGAGAGCTACTCTCTTTCCACACGTTACGATGACTACCTTCTCCAGAGTCTATTTCTGCCAGATCTCTTTTACTGACCCAACCGCCACGATTCACTTATTCCATTTCTGGCGCTATCTGAGCGTTCATCGTCTTCCTCTTATCTCCATCATCAATTTATAATCAGTATATTAATAATAAAAAAAATATAGTTACCTACTACCAATACTGATCACAAATTTTTTGGCCAAAATAAGTGCATCACTAAGAATCAGTACTTGAATTTAAATCTAATGTTTAGCAATAGTTAGGAGACAGTGTATTATTGTGGTGTAACATTTATTATTTCGAAAATCTCCACATACGTATTCAACACAACAACAACTTAAGATAAACAGATACAATGAAGGCGCACATTACTATTGCATTTGTTCTGATGGATTGGTTGTGAGTGCCAATGTGCTCCCTGGTGGTAAGCAAAGTAGCCGAACAGTTCTACTGCATCGTCTACAACATAAAACCATCATTGTTGTCGTCAAGTCTGTGAGTCAGAGCTACTCGTACAACTACAACTGTACTACTACTCGTACTACTACAGATAAAATACATAATCCATAATTGAGAGGAAGTCTTTGAAAGTTTCTTTTGTACGCTGCATCGGAAATAGTTGCCAGGAGATGTGTATAGTGCCGTTGTAGTGGCTACACAGTGGTAAGTATAGGCTTGTAATGCAATGAGGGACACAATATGTCAGTCAGTGGGCCGGAGTGAGTGTGTTGTATAAAATTTTATATTTACGAGCGATGGTCTCACAATAAGTATACTACTCTCTCTCCATCTCTCAGAGTGTGTGTATCTGTGTGTTGTGTGTGTGTGTGTGTGTGTGTGTGTGTGTGTGTGTGTGTGTGTGTGTGTGTGTGTGTGTGTATGAGGAAGGCTGAGAAAAGAAAAAGAGCGACTACTACTCGAATCAAAACAGCTACTGAAGTAATATTGGGATGGGTTATAGGGAGTGATGATATTGAGTGAGTGCATGGGCTGGCTGACTTGGTCTCAGTACTTATCTCTTGCAATTGAAGAGGAGTGGAGTGGGTATCCGATTGAGTGTTTAACTCGGCTTGGCATTCAAACACACGATACGTATATATAAAGCAGCAGCAGTAGCATCCACGGAAGAAAGGAGTAAATAGAGAGATACAGAGATAGAGAGGATCGGGATATGAACATAGATGCAGACCGGCAGTAAAGAGAAGTGGAAGAAGAAGGTGTGTGGTAGGAATGGGGCTGACTTGACTCTCGACAAGAGAGCACACACACACACACACACACACACACACACACATCCTAATATAATGCAATGAAAATGGTATGAGAAGCGGCAGAGGATATATAACGGACCAAATGTGTATATTCTTAAGACAAGAGTTTATCGAAATGTAGGGCGATATATATTGGAGCGGGCCATTTGCCAAAATATTTCATTCTCCTCCAATTATTTTTTATTGAATCCTATAAAAGATACGTGGAAGATTCAGCAGCAGCATCAGGACAAGATCAGTGTGTAGTTTAGTTGAGTTCCCCCATCGCTCGTGCTTGTTCACTGCTGCTTACGGGTTGTTGTATTGGTACGGAGAGAGGGAAGAAGAGAGGTGCCCGGTGTGCCAACCAGTGGAGCACCAACAACAACAGTGTGTGAGTGTGACCTCTGGCTTCACATATATTCATACATATATATATATATATGGTGTATGTGTGTGTGTGTGTGAGAGTGAGTGTGTGATAGACGACGTGGCTGGGTCGCCTAATATCTCTTGATCCTGACCAGTGTGCCAAACTCTTTAATTACAAAGGAAGGACACGCGAAATCAACATTAAGGTTAATACCTGTCAATCACACAGGCAATGTGAATCCAAGTTGGGACTCTGTTGATAACATATCGATCAGAAATACGTGAATAAGTAGAGAAATAGGCTGTAAACCCTTTCAAAGACGAGCCTATTAAATGTACGTATGTGGTGTACAGTGCGACGGAGAAGAGAAACAGAAACAATAACAACGATATGATACGATAAAATACAGGACGGTGCGATAGCAAACAGTGAATGAGCCGTATATACTGTATTTATATTAGACACAGAGTCCACAACGTCAACTCCGTTGCACATAACACCATATAGTACATCTATTGACCACTTCACCCACGTCCTCTACTACTACTACCACCACCACCACTACCACTACATATACATACAACAATAATAAGTACATAATAATGTAAGAGAAAGACTAGAACATTCAACGAGTGAGTGAGAGAGAACCCCACCACCACCACCAACAACAACAAGAGAGTCAGAGAGAGAGAGAGAGAGAATCGAAACAAGGCAAGTCGGCAAGTGAAAAATAACCGGGAGCTGTGCGGGCTACTGATCGTGAGGTCGAGGTGCCATTCCTCGTGGCAACAGTTCTGGCTTTATGGGCACAAAATATGCAAATATCTGAAAAACTATATTAGCTTAATTGCTCTTTGCCATGCTGAAGGGGAAGAGAAGAAGGCAAGATTTTTAATTTCTCGCCCTTCCCCTCGACCCTCCATCATTGAACCATTGATTTTCCATTGATTCCAATGGTATAACTATTATGTTGTGTTATGTTAGCTGGCCAAACTGAAAACGGATGTGTTCTCTTCTTGTGTCATGACTGAGAGTGAGTGAGTGAGTGAGTGAGCGAGTGAGTGAGCGACTCAGTCAGTCATTGAAATGACTGCACGGAGACTGATGGATACAGCCAACTATATATATATATACAATGTACGTACAATCTATAAACTCTGTTCCCTGAAGTAGTCGACGTGACTGCACTCTTTTGTGCCCACGTAATAGCAAAGTGTGCAGGCATATATAGCTTCTTGATTGAGTTACGGCTCTCCCTACCAATATATCAGTCAGAGGCCATAAGCCCGTGGTAATCAGAGTTCTGCATCAACGTCTGTTTTGTCAGTCATTCTTGTTTTCCTAAGATAAGTGCAAGCAAGTAGGTAGTAGCGATAGTATTTAGTTGCGGCGTGCGGAGCCCGCATCTCCAACCAATATACTGGGCTCATGCAGTGGCAGTGAGAGAGAGAGAGAGAGAGAGAGCACCAGGACAGGCAACAGGATACTCTTCTGACCGACCCACACAGCAAGAGAGACAGACACAGAGATTAGCATAGAGAGGTCCACCGACGATTACAGGAAAACGTTTCCTATAATAGGCAGTGCACTTACCTCAACGGCCACTACATTTAAGCGAACACGGCGAGAGAGCCAGAATAGAATGTATTCATTGATGTAGTAGCAGTTGCAGATCAGTTGAGCGGTTTGACACACGGGAGTGTGTCGGTGCGGACGCGGATAATACCTGTACGATTGTGTAGGAGAGAGAGAGTGTGTGTGTGTGGAGAGAGGAAAGCGGGCGGTGGGAAAGTCAGCAATTAACATCTAGTTGCTCCAGTTTGTGTGCTGAAGAGGCTTGGAAAAGGTGTAGACGTTGTGTGTGTGTGTGTGTGTGTTTGGGAGAAGGAGAGTGGAGAGATGAGAGAGAGAGCGCTAAGAAGGAGATGCGAAGGAGCTGTTGACTGATGGAAGGATGGATGAGGCAGCCAGTGAGATAGATGGAGAGGAATGGAATGGGTTTAGCTAGTGAGGTGATGATGATAGCCAGGTATTGGCAATGACTGGTCGATAAATCAATAGGATGTCGATGATGGCAGCTGGTTGAGTTGGAAATGTGTGTAATAGTCAAATGAGTTTGAAAATTTGGCAAAAAGAAATGCTGTGGGCCTATAGACAGCATTGGATAGGAGATGAGATGGTTGAGAGAGAGAGAGTGGTGTGTTGTAGCAGGCAGCAGCGGCAGTCGTTGGAGTAGTCGTTTGCTAGTGGTTGGTGTAGTAGGAAGAGTGGTATTTGTGTTGGTAGTGGCTGAGACTGCTTTTGGCTCTCCTCATCGTCAGTTATAGTTGAGATGAGCGTGAGGGATCGGGACTCGGGAAGTGGGCTGTTGGTTTCTCTCACTTGGTGAGAAATGACAACCATATTTGGAAATAAAATCGTCTCTTCTGATGCCGTATATATAGACGAGGACTCATCTCTGCTTGCAATTATTGATTATTTCTTGATATCACACACACACATTGGGTATGCTTTGGCTGCCCGAGCTTTGCAATGCCATGCCACCCACCCTTTTAATCCCGTTTTGTCTGAGCCAGCCTTCCCCTGCATCTTTTCCCCTTTATCTCCAATTGTCACTCGTAATTATCATGTGGATCGATATATTGCTTCCATCTCCGATATCGCCAATACCATTGCCGTGTTTGACCTCCTCCAGACACGGACCCGCTCCTCTCCTTCCTTCTCGCTAACTCGCTCTCTCTCACTCTCACTCTCTGTGTCTCTCACTCTCTGCTCTCCTTCAACTTGGCTCGTTCAAACCTCTGCTCGCCTCATCGATTCTCATATGTCACTTGCTGCCCTTTCAGTTTTCCACTGACTGACGTTCAGCCGTCTCTTCTGCTCAGCTCATCCATGCGGGCCAATACACACACACACATATATATATATATATATATGCTTGCTGTATCTGTGTATAGTGTCGAAGGCGATGGCAATCCAAGAGCCTAACAAACCATTCTTGTCTTTCCGTGTTCTGTTGTTCCTTTGCTTTGTCCTGCTGAGATTGATTCAATCCAATCATGTTCCTCTCTCTATGACTACCTCGACTAGCAGCTCATAAAACGACTGTCACTTATCCTTCGCTACACATGTACATATAATATTTGTGCTCGCCTTCAGACTCTCTACCTTTTGCTCCTGGTAATTCACGTGTATGTTCGCCCACCATTCTGCTATGCGTACACTCACACGCACACACGTTCACCTATACATTTATTAGGAAACAAAGCTAACAATAAGTGACCAGCAGCAACCATTTCCTTCTGGTCTAATAAACTAATGAAAGTGGTCGTAGTAGTTAGTACTCTTTATACAAGCAGAGAAAGAGAGAGAGAGAGAGAGAGTAAGAGTGAGGCACAGTCTGCGTCACTTACTCACCCACAGCAACCTACCTACCTGTTTCCTCTTATATAAGCAGAACTACATGCTATAAATGTGTGTGTGTGTGTGTGTGGTAGTAGTATGGGAGCGAAGCGTAGAAACTGCAGCAGGTTTCTCTTTCTGGCATGTAGGCAATCTAGATGCATCTGCTCTGCTGCTCTTGTAAAAGCTAGCTCTACTAGCATTAAGTCTCGCTCCTCACCTAGTGTACAAGAGTGAGTGTGAGAGAGTGAGTGAGTGGGAGAGAGACAAAATCTGCGTTGTGTGAGTACCGTATAAGAGCTCTTTCTCTCTCCTTAGCTTAGCACTCAGCAACACACTACTTACCATTTGTATGTGCATACTGTTCCCTACTGAATTTATGAGAAGGATTCTGTGAGTGCATTTCGTGTCCGGTTTCCCTACTTTCACTCGATTTTGCGGTGCTCTGTTTTTTTTCCAGTCGGCCTGCGAATTTGGCCGCAGAACGAGCAATTGATGAGGTGTAGGAGTAAATTGTGAAGTCGTTTATGGAGTGAAAGGAGACTAGTTGTGGAGAATGCACGCGGTCAGCAGTGTCTTTGAGACGGGTTAGTATTAGGGCTGATGTATTTACGTGGTGTTGGTAGCTGTAGTGGCAATAGTAAATAGTATCTGTGTGACGAGACAGAGAGACAGGCAGAGACAGAGAGAGTGAGAGTGGAGTGTACACATACACAGGCACACACACACACACACACAGAGTTGGGTATTGCATTTAGTATTGGAGTGGTGGTGGTGTTGGAGTTTTGTATATTGTAGTATGTAGTAGGAGCAGCAGTAGTAGTAAGTAGTAGTTGGGAGAGAGAATGAGTGAATGAAAAGGAGGCCTTGGCTGTCGACAGGCCTTGGTGCTAAATGAGAGGAAAAAGTCATGGGAGATGCAGAAGTTGGGCCGCACCGGATGAATTTATTGGGAAGGATCTGAACTGATGATGATTTAGAGAGCCGGAGAAGTTTGGCTTTTTTGATGGAGGGATCGGAAGAGAAGGGTGAAATTTTGGTGCGGGGGCTCGCGTCGGCTATAGAGAGCCACAGACTTGCGCGATTGATTGGTATCGGCAATCAATAGTATTCAGCGTATTATTGATTAGTTTGAGATGAGGAGAGAGTTATCAGAGACAGCACACACAGCATACTGCGTCAGATTCGCACAGCTCCTGTTTATTTTACAACTCTCTTCCACTCGCTTCCACGGGTTCGGAGCAACAACTCCTGCTAATCTCATCTAGTGCTCCTCATTACCTACTTTCACTCATTACGGAGACTTTGGCTGTGTGACATACGTTGCCGACTGCTCGGACGACCAAACCAACAGCACAGCTCATCATCATATCAGCAGCCAGCCAGCACATCATTTCCCCAGCCTGTCTGCAGCACGTCACAACTCTATCAGCACATCACATGTAAGTCGACTTCTTTTAGAGGAATAGTTGCTCTGTGTGTGTGTGCTCGTGGTTGGAATTCTCAAGCAAACCAACATGTGCATGTTCGTGTGCACTAAGGAGCTCTTTTTTTGCAAACAGTTGGATGCGGCATGCGAAAATGTGAGTGAGTGAGTGAGTGTGTGTACCATGTTAACCTGTTGAACTCGTGTGTAGCGGAAAGTAAGAAAAGAAAGCGATCCTACACAGAAGAAAAAATCCCCGAATTTTTTTCATCCTCTCCGTCTTGTTACCCGCCTCCCTCTCAGCATCAGGCTGCTGCTCTGCTCGACTCTCTCTGCTCCGCTCCTCGCTCCATCACACTACAATCCGACCCCTCTTCTCGTTTAAAATACCCGGATTCATCCTCCTTCTCATCCTCAATGTATACATTAGATGTCCCTCACTCCGACACATCTCGCCAGCCACCAACTCCTCTCGCTCTCTCTCTCTCTCTCTCTCTCTCTCTCTCTCTCTCTCTCTCTCTTTCTCACACTCTTTGTGGCTACATCTTCTCCTGCTGCACGGACGACAACAGTCTTCCTTTACCGTTCCAACACTTACGTAATATAACATTTTCCACACTCTCTCTCTCTCTCTCTCACTTATCGCATTCTCTTTCACCTCCTTTCCTCTCTGTACAATTACCTAGTCGTGTGCACTCTTTCCACAGACATCTTAAACTCATTGTCCCCATCATCCCATTATCCCCTCATCTTTAATGCTCTCTTTCTAACAAATACAATAGATCACCTTTTACTCTCCAGCTCCACATTCTTTCTTTGTGCAGTCACTCACTCACTCACTCACTGTCGCATCTTTCCACTGTCTCATCACTATTTCCACCTACTACCCACAGAGCAAACTTTCGCCAAAATCCAAACTCCATTCACTTCCTACTCGTCAATCGCCTAACAATATCACACATAAAGTCTCCAAGAATCATCAGGTAACAATATACCAACATATTACTATATGCACGAAAAACCCACTACCTACTACATACATTATTTATACGGTGCTATATATAAATATAAATGTTTGCATCAAGAATTCTACCTGCTTACTCTTGACAATGACAACAGTACTCTACGTACTTGTTGTATGTGGTATGTATATATATATGCCGTCGTTTTATTTATGTATCGCTATCGTCTTTATAGCACAGCTGTACATATCTGTCTACAGACACACCACCCAAAGAGAGACGAATAAAAAGCCTTTGCGCTCTACACACTCAGTCACACACATGTGGTGTCTATTTTTAGGAACTTTTGCTCTTTTGCCCATTCATTCGAATCATTGCCACTGCTGCATACTGCAATGTATTGCAGTGGCAAAATAATTCTAAAACACATGTACAAGTGTAATCCTTTGTGAACATCCGCACCAATAGAGCTTGCATTTTCAAGACGCAGAAGCTTTCTTAACAATTCATGAAATAAACTACTCATACGGTGCAAGGATACAGCATTGTATGTGATGTGTGAGAAATCTCTGAAATCTAAATTGATCCAAAACAGAATCAATTCTGTATAGAGAGACTTGTTGGGAGAAGACTAGCGAGCACCAGGGGAAAATCAGCAGTACAATACAGATATACAATTGTTGTTGTTGTTGTTGCTGGCTAATGGTTTTAAATAGTTGGCATGTTCACACTGACCAAATACAAATCGGTTTTTAGCGTGAAGAAGATTAGGAAGTTTGGTGATAGGAAATGAAGTACACCTAAACATAAGAGTATACGTGTCATTAGACAAAGTAACTGATGAGAGTGTTGCGAGGAATTGGTTAGTAATAATCGTAGGAAAGGAAATCTGTGCAGAGGAATTAGGTAGGGCCTATAATATGGCAAGTGTTGATAGTAAACATGTAATAGTATATATACGTTATGTAATGTTATGTTGTTGGATGGGAATGAGAGGTCATGGTAACGTATTGTTACGTTTGTGTCCTATAATAATAGTCATGTGTGTTTGTGTGTGGTAGAGTTCAAGCGCGGATGAAAATGTTGAAAGGCTTGAGTGGGCTGGGGATGTGTGTCTGTGTGTGTGTGTGTGTGTAGATGTGTCCGTGGTGGAGTGTTGGTGTTGGTAGTAAGAGAGAAGGAAAAATAAGTAACAATAAGGGAGACCTTCACTGTCGATTCAATCTGGTGCGTATCATTTGTATGAGGTATGATAGCATGATATGTGGTGAGTTATTGGTGCTTTTATGTTGGATGAATTAGAAGAGAGGCAAAGGCAGGCAGCAGGGGAAGAGCAGCGAGAGAGAGAGAGAGACGAACAGTTACATGGAACTACAGCGAGGAGGTTGTAGAGGTTACAACAAAAGCACAAGTAGGCAACTTGATTTTTGGCTCTGGTCGTCGCATATCTTCTCTTTTGCCGAGCAACAGCAATGGCAATAAAACAACAGTAAGGATTGTAATTGCCAAAAAAGATCGATGGCTCAAATGGCTGTGGGCCACGAAATTGAATCATTTTTTTCCTTGTTTTCATCGTCTTTTGCCTTTTTGAGGCCCTAATTACTCATCTTTACAACTGGAGGCAACCACTTGGTAGACAGTTTTTCATTTCCAGCAAAAAAATCGTCGTCACTTTTATATTTTTGTGTGTGTGGATGGTGTACAGCCATTCTATGTACATGTGGAGATATTATGGTGAAGAAAAGGCGGCTCTCCAATCTAACATGCATGTACAGCTCAAATACTAGTTAGTCTACTGCTGCAGGAGGATGAGCTGCGCTAATGTTGACTTTTACTCGGCATGGAATATCGTTTCACTCTCTATACTTAGTATGCTCTAGCTATGACCTATAGTAGACTAAACATTATTTGAGTCTCTCTCTCTCTCTCTCTTTGTGTGCTTGTTGTCGTTGTTCACAGTAAATGTGAACTACATGCAGAGAGTATCGAGTGAGTGCGGTGTGTTCAGCAAAAATATCTCTTCGTTCCTATACACATTACGTCAACTCATGATTTATATGTAGAAATTCGTATTCACCAAATGCTCTTCTATAGGACACACACAGTCACTCAGTAATTCTCCATTGTGGCCAACATGCGCATAATTACAATATATACTACAGGCGACCTTCCTACTAACGACATTGTATGTATGTAAAAACAACAAAGTTCCGAAAACGTAATTTCTTCATATTTTGTGTTGTGTGGCAAAAATTGTGATGATGAGAATGTGTTTGTATCGACAGAGTTTCAGATTTTAATACAGCCATTAGCGATGGGAAGCGAAAGGAAATTACAAGGTCGTCATCTCCCTCTCTCTGCGTAAATGAATCATGCTTTTGCTCCCATAATATTTCTTGGTTGTGGTTTTTTCTCTGGCAGTGTACAATTCTCTACATGACATGACAGTGTACTAGGGTGACATCTCCGTATAGACAGTTCATTTTCTCGTAAACATTTATTCTCTCCGTCCAATGACACAAAAAATAGACTGCTAATTGAGCACAGACTCGACTCATTTTCGTGTACACTGTGCACTACAAAGGAATGGCTGTACGTCATTCTTTTCTGAATAGTGCACTGCAACAAACCAAACTCAATGCTGCTACAAAAGTGTATGCAGTGTGCAGCTCAAACTCTCTTGAAGCCACATTGCAATCGTAGGAAATTGCGCAAGCTAAATCTGTTTGCTCAAAATGACTGGGGAAAAGTTTTTTTCATGCAGTGAAATCCAGGTTTTACTTTATTTAAGAAAATGTCATCGCTCAGAGACATACTATTTATATAAATATATTTATTTGACATGTCAGTGCAATTGACATGACTTTTATACACCTTGACGTTGCACTACTATGCATACATACTGGTTTTTTTGCGCAACCAAAAAATTACATATGAAAACTTCCAATTCTATCAGGATAACATCACAAAGATTCGTGACAGACATGCAGTAAGTAAATGTAAAAGGATAAAATATTCTCAAGTCCGTCAAATCAAAATCCGACGTTATGTGGCAGTATGGAATTGAATAGGATGGGGAAAAGTGTAAGGGAAGTCGATTCGCTTGACTTAATAATTGAGCTGAAGTGATCTGTGCAGAGAGCGAGAACGAGAGAGAGAGAGAGAGAGAGAATATGTTTGCACCCGGGATCAAAAGTCGGCATGGACTCAGAAAAGTTTCCCATCTCCGGAAAAATGTTTATCATTTAAGCTGCTCGTCGACGATGATGAAGATGATATCCCAGGATAATAATCTCTCTCTCTCTCTCTGTCTCTCTGTGTATGCAGTATGTATATCTAGTTTATACTTTTCCTTGCTTTTTACACTCTGCGGAAGAAACTTAAAACATTACTTCCACGTATTTTATATAATATACACAGAGCGTAACTGTACTTTAACATTTGCACGAACGCTTAGTGGATAGAAGCAATACGACTTTTATAATGAAACAAGGAACTAGTTTGAGACACTGCATTTTTGAAGTAGGTTTATGCCACCATGTGTACTACTCTGTAGTAGGTTGTTGTAGTGGTGTGGTGGTGACTGGCTAAAGTTTTGTGCTCTCTTCCTGTAATACACACACACAGTGTGACTGTGAGGGTAGTAATCGCATTCGTGTTTGAGCTGTCGACTAGGGTTACGACGACGGCACCGAAAGCACGTGGAGAGAAGTGCATATGTATGTTGAGTGAGTGAGTTTGGACTTACTTGTGGTCTTTCCACTATATACACACACACAGCGAGAGAGAGAAGAGAGACGAGAGAGTAAGAGAGGCAGATTGTTTATATACACTTTCTTCACTAAGCGATTATGGACAGGAAAGTCAGTTACTTGTTTCCGTGCAAGGCAAATAGTTGGAGTTTATATGGGAAACTTAGAATAGCTTACTGGTGGAGTGGTTGAGCCGGCTTATATTTATATACACAGACAGACAGAAAGAAAGTCACAATGTAGTGGGAGTTGTTGTAGTGCAGAGCTGTGCTGTGGCTACTGAAGAATAGGACACAGAGTCGACACACGGACGCAGCGGAATATAAAGAGCTCGAGAAAGAGAGAGAGAGAGAGAGGATGGATGAGAAGGAAAATTACTAGATATTTGTGAGGGAGCATTTGAGACTGTCGGAGATTGATACGTATGGATGAGTGTGGCATTATATGTATCTGTTACGTGATGTAGACATCAAGTCCGCCGCGGCATGTCATCATTGCAGAAGGAAATATGTGTGTAAGAATATAGAGGAAGTGGGAGACTTTTCTGGAGAGATTTATCAAGATCAAAGAGGATATCTCTTTGTGGGACTGTTCTTCCTTCCCTTTATTCGCTTATGGAATTATAATCAGGAATAAGATTTACACAGATAAATTTTCAGGGTAAAAGTTTCTCTGTTGGAAAAAGTCAGAGGACTCGTTTTCTTGTCACAAGTACAACTCCTTGTGACGTATAGTCAACGGTGAAAGAAGACTACTACTCCTTGCCTGCTTTAAGCCAAGCGCTCTCTTTCTTAAAGCCCACGAGTGCTTTGCGTTCTAGCCTTGTACCAGTGTAGCTGCTCTCTTCTCTGCAATTCACAACTATTTCCACTGCTTGCCCATTTCAGACATTACTTGTATATATATACATACATACACTCACTCACTCAGTCACTATAAGTGTGTATATGCATGCTGAGGAGTAGAATGGAAACATGATGAGGGAATCTCCGTGGAATTCATGCATACGAGTCACTTCACGACGCTCTCCACAACTACAAGTACTTTCTATACATACTAACTGTGATATCGGTGCTTATATGTACAGTATACGTAGAGACGACGGGCAGGCCAGCCTGCACACAGAAAACCCTACACAGAAACTGTGCAAACTGCTACTGAATATTTTCTGGATAAATGTTCCATCAGCACCGGGAATGTACAGCAGGGAGAGAGGTGTGAGAAAAAAGTGGAACGTGCCAACTCACGTGCAATTGCTCTCCATCCCACCCATTAAAGCTCCTCCAGATTGGCCACTGAGGTTTTTTTTACACTTCTCCTTCCTGTCACTTTCTCTGCTCTTCCTCTACCACCTCACAATTTAACCGGCTCCACAATGCATTCATCCTTCTGCCTTCCGCACTGTAAAGTGCTCCCTATATATCCATGAATACGCTAGGCCTACCTTCGGTGAATGCACAGTTTCCGGAAAAGCGGATAGAAACTCTCAATCCTTGTCGACAGCTCCAATAAAGCGAAGGGAAGGAGAGCGGCACGGCTTTTCCATTCATTCACAGATTTTTCCAAGTCCATCGACTATTACGGCCTCAGGTTAAACACACACACACAAAGACTCTGTCAGCAAAGAATAGAATAGAGGAGAGAGAAAGAGAGAGAGAGAGAGAGAGAGAGAAAGAAAGAACAGGTTGTGTGGGGTGTACTTTAGTAGAGGCAAGTGGCATTCTCAATGCCAATGCTAACAGGTAGGCTAATAAGCTACGTAACCTAAAATTTCCTCAATTGCTCATACTAAAGCTACTCATGCAGACATGGGCCTACTATTCTCCGCTCTTTCTCTTCAAGCTAATGCTCTCTCTCTCTCTCTCTTTCAATGCTTTCCCTCTCCGCACCGCTCTGCAGCTCTACAGGCATGTGGTAACGTATGGCATCGAATTTGTTATGCCTCAAGCTGATTGCACTGCAATGTTGTAATACTCTCCGTTTACTAACAGTTACTTCTCGTAAACACCAACGGCAAACGTACAGATTTAGCCACGTAAATCTTAAACTCTCATGTACATACATACTATACAGTGTGTGCTGTGCTTAAAGTTATTACTACTGTGTACATTCATACACACACTACATGCATAGTACCCCAGCTAATCGAACGAAACACATAGTACGTACACATGTATAGTGTATAGTGTGAGCAAGGAAGCAAGAAAGAGCGAGTGTGTGTCGAGTCGGCTCCTTCAAGTGCCAACCAGCTATATAACTATATACAATCATATGTATGTATGCATATAGAGTAAATAGGTTTCAAAGACGGAGTCACACTTGCACACATATCCATCACTGGCCTAACAAGTGAGCAGTAAGTTCTATATTATAGAGACACATATATTAGACATTATTGTATAATATCAAGCTACATGGTTGTATACACAGTAAATTACTACAATCCTCACTTACTACCATTATTATTGCATTGCAAGGCGTTGCCAATCAACTCTCTCCATGTTCTTCACCCATACTTTACTTTTTGTTTGAATATGTTGCTCTCTCTCTCTTTCTCTCTCTCTCTCTCTCTCTCTGGCTGATGGTCGGTGGCTATATATGAGCGTATTTTTCGTCCGTCCGCCTTCAATTCGAAGAGTGGTGCATTGCGGAGCAAAGTAGATCTAGTGAAAAAGCAGGAGCCACCAGACTCACTCTCTTTCTCTCTCTGTGTAGTGATTCGGTGTAGTGTCCGCTGTATTGCGTGGCACGGAATGACGATATGCATGTCTTGCATAAAGCTGCACATGAAATCAACAGTGGTTCGAGTAGACTCGTAGAAGAAGTAGATTAGATATCCTGCTATGAATTGGCCGAATCGAGTCCCGTGCCAATCATATATCGTATTAGCACAAAGTAACTTTTCCTCTTCTGCAAACAGGCAATCAACTTTTATATTATTGCCATAGCTGACATTATAAAAAAGCGTTTATTCATACTAGGCTGGCCAGCTACTAGGTGGAAGTTGAAGTTGCTGAAATAAAAAGGCAAACACAGTGCTGCTGCAGTATTACTATTAATCCTAATCCATAGATGAAAGTGTACAGTACTTTGGTCTAAAAGGGCCTTGTAAATATCACTTTGGTAATCTGTATGTAAATATTAGTTGTTTCTTGTTGACAAATGCCAAAGGATATTTAGTTGCTCTTTCTTTCACTCTGATGCTTACTTTGAAAATATTGAAGGTACAATTCTTGCAAAAGTGTTTGTACAGTCAGGTAGACTTTGGAGGCATTTTAATGTGTTAATTATAATTTTTCTTCTTTCGCAGTTATAGTTGTACTGTGTATCTGAACAATAGAAGATGTTATATTACGTAGTGGTAGTGGAGCGACTGAAATGTAGATGTATATGGAATATGAATGAGAAGAGCTTGGCTAGATTGAAAGAGATATTAAATAGATGCGGAGAAATATAGAGTCGGTGAAGCGGAAGAGAATGATGCAGTGCAATGGAGCGGTGTGTGTGAGAGCGAGAAGAGCGAGAGAGTGAGAGTCTGGGTCGTGCGGACCAATGCCGATCACTGTAAGGAGACAAGACAGGGCTAATTTAGAATATCGCATAAACCATCATTTCTAATTTGCATATTGGTGATCGACTGAAACCCTTTGGGTGGTTTTCGGGTCGATCGATCGACTTGGGTTGGTGGGTGGCTGAGGACTCAAATGACAAAAGACAGAGAAATCTAATGTAAAGACAGGGGCTCGACAAGGAGTCGCATGATGGGGAGTTTCACTGGCAATCCAACATTTGCATATTGTTAGTCAATAGACCGTAATGCCTTTTGCGTTTTGGCACAATCCGGTCGAGCTGAGGAATCATCTTGTCTCCTTCATGCGTCCCTAATCTATCTTATGTGGGGCGCCGGAATCAGTTGATCTATTTGGATTCCACCGCTATCCTCCTCCGTCTTTCTCTACATCTCTCCGCCGATACTATGACTGCTATGGCTGCTTCCTCCGTGTGCCAGCAGCCGTACACCAACCTACTACATGCTAGTATATAGGCTGCACACCTAAACCGAGTGACACAGCAGACAGACAAGGTCTGAACTCACCCAAGTCAAGTCGGCGGCACACAGCACACACACACACACACACAGTCAGATAGTCACTTTACTGCTACACTTACTACATACGATCACTATTAGCTAAACTTCTATTTACTATCTCTACTACTATCACTATACTGAATGTGTCTATTATAGTATGGTCTTTTGCGCGTCCTGCTTGACTTGAAAATCCACTTCTCATTTCTACTTTTGCTTTCCTTAACTTCACTTCTTAGGTACATATCTAGTATCTACCTACCTATATATACCTATAGATGTTTACATAGGTATCTGCATAGGTATCAAGAAATTATTGTGCATTCCGCTGTACTATTGTGGGGCTGTTTTTATAACTGCAGATGTATACGTATATATATGTAAGTATGCTCACGTTGAACATTTCCAGCCAAGAAAGAGACCGACAGACTTGTATATGCAAAACAACTGAAATATCCACTGACTGCGCTGTCTCCTATTGGGACAGATACAACAGAAAAGTCTCTTGTATTAAGTGGCAATATAGCGGACGACGACTACCGCACAGTGACAGAGAGAGAGACAGAGAGAGAGAGAGAGAAAAGAGTGGAGATGAAAACAGAGCAGCAGCGTACCTTCTTTTGGACTTGGGAGTAAACAGATATGTGAGCCAACTATTATGTATAAGTATGCAAAGAGTGAGTAACTTGCATGAAATATGACTCTTCTTCCTTCATTCCGAAATCTTTACCGATTCGCACACACAGACTTTTCTTAACTGTTATCCTTTTCTTCCGCTCTTCTCTCTCTCTCTCTCAAAAGTATTATTATGATCCCTTTGTCATAATCCTGTGGGATAGCCCCGAATACCTCTCTCTCTCTCTCCCCACTACACCATTCCTACGGAGTCATGCTAATATAGCCATCCAGATAATTCATCTACAAAATTTCGTATTCAAATATTGTACTGATACTCAGTACCCCATTCCTCTTACGGTCTCACCGGATAAAGATGCACTACCGAATTCTATGTTCTACTACCACGTATCGGTATATATAAATATATAGCTATATAATAATATACTCGAATGCTTATACAACCATGCTACAATACAGTTCAACTGTCAACTCCACGAACAAAACCAAAGCAACCTTCCCTCCAGCCAACCAGCCCACCATCCACACTCCACTAGACATTGTACAACCAGTACACAACTGCGAGAGAGAGTACCGACCGCTTCCGTCCAACTATAAACGTACTCGAATCTGTGAACATGACAAACTTTTGTCGTTTTTAGAAAAATGAATACTTAAATTACATTTGAGGGCTCTGCTTTTTAAAGAAACATCTGTCACAATATACAAATATTAAAATCTACAAAATTAATAAATCGTCTGGAATTCGAGAAATGAACAAGTTGTTACATAATACTTCTTGATGTGTCTCAATTTCATAAATATGTCAGTTCAATTGAATAGGATTTTGGATATTTTCTGAATTTGAGCGGTCCCAGCTCTGGTACGCATGTAGTAAGCACAATGTTCCTAAACTGCCTATTGCTACATATATACTAAGTGCTTACACGCTTACTGCTACAAATAGAAGAGTGTATCTTGTACACAGTGTACGTACGGAAGACAGTATCAGAAGCAGATCCTTTACTGCTTCTTCACTTTCAATCTCGATTTCTCTTGTTCTCCTCTCATTCCAACTCCCTCTCCCAAATAACCAAACTCTTGTTGTCCAAATTTATTGATAACTCGTGTGTTCTATCCTACTGTAAATCCTATTGCTTCCTTCTTCGCCCGATCGCTTCATTTTAATCCCATTCCACCTCACTATTTCGCCTGTCTCTGTCTTCATTAGATTTCACTGCGTACACTATATCTATTTAGTTGTTCATATAGCGGGAGCTGACGATATATAATTTTGGTTGCTGCTACCGCACACAAGCAATACACTAGAATCAACATCCACCGGTCCAATACGAATGTATTACCAACAATAAGTTCTAATAGATGCAGTCTACTTTCTATATAGTAAATAGCACATGGCATAAATACAGATAAATTTCTCTGGTCTCCGATCCCTACACATTTGCACCCGTTTAGTCGAAATGAGCATGCAAACACCATACACTCACATCACAATGCGACTTGGAGACGGAGAGCTGGAAAGACTTTGGTATTAAAATGCCCTCTTCCTCCTTCTACATTATTATACATACACTAGTATACAGCCCCACCACTATCAACTGATATACTCACAATAAGGTGTACTTAAGCGGAGTATGAGAATACTACTATTTGACTGCACTACTTTAAAAATGCAGTGATATCCGTTTACTTTCTCTCTCTCTCTTCTCTCTGTTCCGTTTTATAGATTCCGCCCATTACATAGTTCTACGCCCACATTAATGCATCACATAATGTACATACTCATTCCTTCATTATTACATGACTTCAGGTCTCTGTCAAATCCAATAATTCCTTTTTTCCTCCATTTACTTTTCTGTCATGGAGGAGGTGCCAAGTACAGCGCTAATAGAATTTTGCACTCTGTAATAAAGTTACATACATAAAAGATGTAGATAGTTTCCCTTTTGCCATGCTTCCGAATAAATACGGCGATAGCTAATCCTTAGAACTATCGTAGTGTAATGAATACCGTGTAATTTGTAATGTGATGCGGATATGTGATTAGATGTAATATATGTGTAGAATCTGTAGATAAGTAGTTAGCAACAAGATTGTTGGCAGGCTATGTGAATTTTTATGGCTGAGTGAAAGTGATTGTGTGAAAGCATTTGCTTGAAAACGATATTGGGTATTGTCGTTTGACTGTTGTGAAATGATTGTAAGTATGTATGAAAAGAAGCGAGGCGGGAGTGGTTAAGTGGAGCGATCAGAGTTGTTTTTTGTAGTTTTTAGTAGGAAAAGCAATGAAGTGAAATGGAGGGAAAGACGGCAAATCGTCTTTACATTGGCTTGGAGTAGAAAACAGCACTATAGGTACATACTACTATATATTCAAAGAGAGTGAGAGAGAGAAGAGTGCGAGAGAAGAAAGGAGAAAGTTGTCGGAATGATGGTGAATAGTATAGTAGAGAGAAGTATTAGAAGACATTGTGGATGGTAGTGAGTGAGTGAGCGAGAGAGAGAGCGAGTGGTGGTGTTCCTTGGTAGCGGGTAGTAGTGGTAGTGTGGCACGTTGGAGAGATAGATAGTGATTATATTTAGGAGAAGACAAGTTTTAGGAGATTGAAGTGAAGTGAAGTATGTACATAGAGTTGAGACTGACTGCGACCAATTCAACAGTACATATGAACGACATTAGAACATTGAAAGACAAGGGAGAAAGGACGACAGTCTGCTCTTTAGTTCTCTCTTCTCCTTTAATGAGGTGATTTATCGGCATCAAAAGACTAGAGAGAGAGAGAGAGAGATGCTTATGGGTTCCATCGGAGGATGACGGGAGGGAGAACACATAAAAGAGGGAACTTGAATATGAGTGAGAAAGGACGGGGTTGTATTTACAAAAAATCAAGAGACACAAGAGCGAGAAGAGAGAGACAGTGAGAGTGAGAGAGAGAGAGAGAGAGTCAGATCCATTACTACATTTGCATCTTTCTAGCTCCGCATCTCTCCAGTCATATTAGCCATTGATTCTCTATGCAGAACATTTTCTGTATCATTCTCTTTCGCTTGTCTCTCTCAGTCTTCTACTCTCCTCCTAAATTATTGACAATATTTCTCTCTGACTCATGCTTTTACATATATCATAACACTTTCGGATGTGCACCACACTCAAAAACAAAGAGAATCCATTCTCCTCCTACATTCCTACTTCACTCCCCAATTACTTTCTATCTCCTTCCTCTAAGTATGTTATGTAAGTAATACCTATGCATGTCTCCAACCAGATCCACACACAGATCTCTCTCTCTCTCTCCTTCTCTATCTACACCACTACATGTAGCCATCATACGCATTTATCATATAGACGCTGTCACTACTACTGCATCCTATATTCTACAGGCTCAACTCTTCTTCTTCTTCTTCTTCTTCCGATATTCTTCTAAACATTTCCAGCAGCATTCACACAGTACATACATATGCCCAGTCGTAGTCACTCACTTCTTTTCTTCCATTCTCATCTATTTGTTGCTTTCCTTGCTATAGTACATGCTCCTTCGACTCTCTCCCTGTCTATATCTATATTATACATTTGTATATATACTTAGTAGTTTATGCTCACAGTCAACAGTACTTACATATGAAATGACTACCCACTTGGATCTTACTAACTAAACTTAAGCTATATCCTACTGCTACTCGTACTACTCGTACTACTAAAAGAAAGACTTGGTGTGTGTTTGCGTTTGCCGTGCCGTGACTGCTTTGACGAGTCGTTTGCGCACCGTCCCCTTATAAAATATCTCTAGTTACATTAGAAATAGAGATGCTGCTGAAGTTGATGTCAGACCACTGTCCCATTCCAACTCTAACCTATTATTATTTATACACAAACCCTCTCACGCCAATGTCTCGTCAACATTATCTTCCTCTTTACTCATTCTATCTCCATCTAAATACATTCTCTACCTTCAGAGCTACTATGTACATTATTGTCTTTCTTCTCTCTCCTTTCTTCTTCTTCTTCTTCTTCTTCTTCTTCTTCTTACTATCAACTATTCGTCTTCTTCTCGTCACCTTCTATATGTCCGCATCACATTCTTGTCGAATGTCTTCACAGAGCTGTACTGCATAGAAACTGTATACTAGTTTCTATATATGTGTTCAAGAGTTATCATTCAAGTTTTCATCTACCACTACCACCATTGCCACTACTTACGTAGGTAATCCTACACTCACATTTTCATAGAGCGTCATGAGTCTTTCAAACTCACAAGGAGACGCTATGAAACAAAAGAAAAGAGATTTCCTCAGCACTTGTCTTGTAATCTACGTACATACTGGAACGACTAGATTAGATAGGTTCTTACAGTATAGACAAACGGAGAGTAGTGGCAACGAGTACGCTTAAGTTCTCTACTTGTGTTATATGCAACACCATGTAATGACAATGCGCCATTAACTCACTTTTGCACCGAAAACACTGCCGTCCACTTTGTAGGACGATGAAGACGATGGCAGACTTGAGAGAGAGAGAGAGAGAGAGAGAGAGAGAGAGAGAGAGAGAGAGGAACAATTGTTTTCCAGCTTTGATGTTGGCAATGGGCGAGTGTAGCTGCTGAAGCACAGAAGTTCCCAACCCACTCATTTCTATCTCATTTCAATCACCTATAATATGCTCATTCAACTCAACTCGTGAGTTATTCACGCGAGCAAAGATGGCACTGTGTGTCATTCAATTTTCATCTCTGTTCCTCTTCCAACCGCTTTACCATTTCTCATCTTCCCCTATTTCGCTCGATACATTCTTGGTGCGATCTCTCGGGTGGATCCGTTTCTCCATCAACTCCCCTCTCAATCTCATACCAACAATTTTTAAATGAAATACATTTTTTTTACAACTCTGAATTTAACCTTGAAAAAGTTATGAGCACGTATTTTCTAAATATAGAAATTGTTCAATGGGAAGCGGAATTTTCTTTAAAAAAATGCGAAATATTTTCAGTCATCCGCATTTTTCAATAGTGTTGGGTTTAAAATAAAATATTCTTGCCTCTGTTCATGGAATTGTTGGTGATTAAAGATGCGGATTGATATGGGGTGACGGGCGGAAAGAAAGAATGAGGGATAAATGATAGTTCGTAGTGGAAAATGTGTATTTGATTCATGTAAAAGTTCAATAGGAGTAAGTGAGGTCGATTTGTTGTGAATTATGAGATTGGTTTGTTAGAGGAGACTATTGTGTATCTAAGCTCGTTATTCATGAATGTTAATGTTGGGGAGTTTGGGAATAAAAATTGGTTAAGTGATGAGATAGCTGTGTGGAAGAAAGTTTGTACTGTTGCTGATAGTACAAGAAAGGAGAGCGGAGAGAGCACGGAGGAGAGAGCGATAGAGAGTGAAAGGGGTGAAAGAAAGTCAAAGGAGTGCACCGGTGAGGAAAGTAAAGTTTTTTGGTGACTTATAAAGAAAGTATTATGTTCTGTAGCTGTGTCTGTGTAAAAATGGGCAGGCAAGGGTGGTGGGAATCAAAGAAAGAAGGCGAAAAAGACACCGAAAGAGCGAGCGAGAGAGAGACAGAGAGAGAGATAGAGAAGAGGCGAGAGTGTGGGGAACAGTGAAGCTTTTTCGTTCACGAGTATTAGTAAAGTATATGAGTTTTAATTTTTTGAAATTATCTCAGCTATACATTAGTGAAGAAGAGATTGTCTTGGAAAATATATGTGAAAGAAAGAAGTATGGCAAAATGAGGGCAAAACATGCGGAGCAGACTCAACGGCAAGTTTAAATTTGGTAATTCGTGACAAGTTTTTCGTAACTGTACAAGTTTTGAAATGAATTGGTTGCCATTGTTATCAAAGCTTTTGAAGAAGTACCTTGGTGTCGAGTAGAAGATACACGAGTGCCATACTCGGCTCTCTCGGCGGATGCTCTCTCCAGCCCAACCACTAGAAATAGCTGCACAGTTATAATATCCATGCTGTATAAGAGCAGGACGACGACTACGAGAAAGAGAGAGAAGTAAGTAGTTGGTGGGGTATCCATGCTTATCTCATGGAATATAAATAATTGCTTATCTGGGAGAGGAGCGAAAAAAACTTTTGCCATTCTATTCGCTATTTCTCCTCCCGTTCTTCGTATATCGCTCTTTCTTGCACACATTTTGTCTGTGCATCTCATTCGGCTTGGTTACTGTCGGGGTTAATTAATATCGCAATTAGAAAAAATATATTTCTTCAGCATGTCAAAGATAATCATGCTCATTCCTTAGCCCACAACCTTACTCTTTAATGTACAACAGCAAAAGCACACACACACATACAACTTTCTTCTCATTCTTCCCTTCCGTTTCAATGTATCCACCCTGCTGTACGATGAACGCGATACGTTCCCAACAAGTCTATATACACTGCCAGTTCATTGCCTGCCACCACCTTCGCTCCTCTGGGCTCTTTTCTTATTTTCTCTTTCTCTCTTTCACTCTCTCTCTCTCTCTGACTCTCTCTTCTGCTAACTGACTTGACTAAAAGGCAAACAACTACTAAAACTCTCTCTCTCTCTCTCTATTCGTACACACTGGCTCACTCTTTTTTCTCCCGTCTCCCCTCTCCACTTTATTAACGGAGATCTCCTAACACTTGTCATTCTTCTCGTTTTCATAAGTACCAGGTTTGTGTCTTTACTCACTCTCTATTATCTTTCTCTGTTCCGAAACTCAATGCCCCAGAAAATTAATGAGTTCCTAATAAAGTTTCTATTGCACGCTTGAATAGGCTGGAAATGCTCGTAGAGCTAAGTTAGTAACCTTCCAACCCACCTCATCCTCCTCTCTCTCTCTCTCTCAACTACCGCTACGAATGGCTAAATTTATATTTACTGATTGAGAAGCAAGTGGCTCGTGGTTTCCTTCTTCTTCCTTCCAAGAGAAAACTGCCCCCAGCCATTTCACTCCAGCAAGTTAAGAGATTTCGGGCGAGTCAGCTCCACTTTCCCTTTCCACTGTCTCTCTGGCTGCTCCTTCTTTTCATTGTGCTATTATTATTGAGCAGCCTAATAACAATAAATATTTTATACTTCGATTCCTGTCCTTTTCCCCATTTACTTCCACTAACAACAACTTCCTATTCCAACGTATCCGCACACACAAATTCCACGATTGCACAGTCATACCTTTTAGGTGAGTTTATGTTCCATGAGAGAAGAAACTCTCTGTCCAAAACCTTCCTGGTGGCTTGGAGTTGATTAGAAAGATAGCAGAACCGTGTGGCTATTATTATGGTGCATACGAGGAAGTGGTGTGGGAAGGGAATGATGTTTTTATTTGAGGAAAGTTGGCTAAACACGGACATGGACGTCTCATGCATATGTAGAGTTTGTAAAGAGAAGCAGAAGAAGAAGAAGAAGAAGAAACTGAAAGGAGAGTAGAGGCAAAACAAAGTTGGAATTGTAAGAATAAAGCGCTCGAGACGGACATTCTTAAGACTAATTTGCATGGGATGAAGTATTAAATGTAGAGTCGGAGAGGGTGTGGTGATGGGTTACAAGCTGGTTGGTTCGTCGGCACAGAGCCCCGCTCCTATCTCTATATACAAATACATATATATATCTAAGGATATATATATTTACACGGTGTGCTTGTGTAGGTATAGGTTGTTAGCGTCGGAGGTTAGTCTAAAGTCAAAGTTGGTGGCGGAGAGGGTAGCTCCCTGGTTTGTGGCTAATATCCGCTGATAAATGATAATGAAAAAAGAGTGACGGGAAGAATATCTCAAGAGGGACTGGATGACACCACGTCTTGATCAAATGATGCACACCTTGGCTTGATGTTAAATGGTGTTGGGATGTATCTTTCACGGAGTGTTAACTTTTTCGCAGATTGCCATGTGAGTGTCATGGAAGAAAGGTGGTGTACGAGCGTCCCGAGTGACTTCACATTTGTCATAACCCCTCTCCACATTCGCTCTCGCCGTTCCTGCTCGTCTTCGGTTTCTGCGATGAGGCCGAGATCAAAGTGACAACTCACGGGGATGGCGAAATGCATTACTGTTAGTAGGAAATAAGACAGAGAAAGCGAAGGGCACAGCACTGTTTGCAATAAGTACGTCTCTCTCTCTCTCTCTCTCTCTACTCTCCTCTGGAAGCCACACGAGGCTCACCGTCACACACAGAGACTGCACTGTGTACATTTTGTGTGTGTCTCTCCAGTAGATCTCACTCTCTCTCTCTCTGTATGTTCGTCTAAATAGATGGGTAATAATATTTTCACTACCTCATCCAACGAACAATCAACGCTCAACAGTCAGTGGCCACACGACCAGCACATATATAACATAATATTTGTCTGCAATTCATTTATGCTCTGCACGCTCTCCCGTGATATATTTGTATTCGTACGCTGCGCACATTATAATATTAAGAGCAGATGAATGCCCTAGTCTTTCTCTCTCTCTCTCTCTCTCTCTCTCCCAACTCTCTGTCTCTGTGATGTACTGTACACAGAGAGCTAGGAGCGTCGAGTCAATCTAAGATGCCAGAGAGAAAACATAATACACACACAGAGAGAAGCTAAATACTACTACTACTATGTAGTACCAGTATCTTTGCATTGTTATTAACTAGAGAGCAGGAGAGTGAGAGAGAGTGTGAGAGAGAGAGAGGGAAGTGTGTGAGTTTGTCTTTTTCGCAGCCACCACGACGGCAGCTCAATGGTTATAATTGTAAAGTAAGAAGTTGAATGTGATATGGCACAAGATGATCACTTTGCCTAGATAGATTTTAATTAGGAGGAAAGGATAGAAAATTAAAGTGTGCGGTCACACCTCCAGTTTCACAGAGGTTGATGATGATATTAGATGAGGCTTCAGAGTCAGGCAGGAGGAGATGAGTTCTCTTGACTGGCGGTGCTGAGCGAGGCGAGCCGGGCGTTGAGTAAAGTTGAGTTGAGTAGTCGAGTACACTTATAGAGTTTAAGTAAGTAAATCGGAGAGCTGCCTTGTCTATCTACTTCATTACACCATAGCACCTATGTACATAGCACCTATATAGATCTCTATATATGTACTATGTATCTCCTTATTCTTGTCTGCTCTCTCACTCGGCACTCTCTCTGTGTGTGTGCAAGTGTCTCTGCTGGTAGTAGAAGAAGGAGACAGAGAAGAAGGTACACATAGAGCCCAGTGACTCGGAGACGTGTATAAATCCGATGTTCTTCTTGCTTGTATGTTGTAAGATTGTCATTGGATTGGATTGGATGCACACGGGTGTCTTGAAACGAGCGTCACCGACTCTCCGGCAAAGGAAAGTTAAGTAAAGTAGATGAAATGAAAGAGGAGCATGGTGAGGATGTGAGGAAAGAGACAGATTTAAGGCAATAAACGTATTTTTCTGCCAGAGTGAGCTTGCAAATGAGAAAAGCTTCGGAGAACAAAATAATTTTGGGATGAAAACCCCGTGGCGTGGAATGACGATGCTTTGCCAATATATTTAGGACTTATTGAATCATGTGTTGTTCTTCTCAAAGGAAAGCAGAATCGAAAGACGCTCCACTTCTAGTACGTAGTAGTCATCTCTCTCTCTCTCTTTATGTATCTCTGTTTCTATCTCGGGCTCTGTGGCACTTCTATGAATATTTGCCGTCTTGCCGCACTTCAACTCTCGCTGTCATCACATTCCCCACTCTTTAACCAAAATACCTTCCACCATACACCTAAAGTGTAATAGGTACATATATATTATATTAAAACTTGTTCCCGCATTCTGATATCGAGTCAAGCGGCTTATGCTTATTTTGTGCTGTTGTCAACCCTTTCGACATCATTGCATATATACGTATTATTTACAAACTTATTTTTCGTGGGGAATTTTACAAAGCCCCTCACTTTTCACCAAATACCGCCATAGTTCAAAAGTCAATCTCTGTGACTTATGGAGTAGAACGAAGGAATAAAATTATTCATGTCTTATATACAGATATGGATATGGTGTGTCGATCAAAAGTGTGTGACTCTAGTAGCATTCTATGATCCGAGTCGTTTGCAATTATTATGGGTTCAATTAGCTCGGAATATTATATATGCGTGAAATGGGAGCGGAATTAAATGGATACGGGCAGGAATACATATTATATTAGTGAAGAGGCGTAGATTTGTTGGATGAAAGAGACATTGGCGGTGGATTTGGATCGGATGAGAGCTTGTTGTTGAGGGAGAGATAGAATTCACAATTTCCACAGCTTACATAATGCAGATACTGTATGGAAGGAGGAAAACTGTTCCGCAGACACATGGCTACAACAATAGATTATACTACTGCAGTACTATTTGTAGGATAGGAATCATTCGATGTGAGCCTATCCACCACAATTTCTATGTATTATACATGGATTTGAATTGAGATGGCAGAGAAAGAGGAAAGAGAGAGAGAGAGAGAGTCTGAGCATCGAATGGTGACGAGCGAGTCTGGGAAAAATGTCACGATAATTTATTAGTGGAACAGAGAGACGGACGATCAAAATTCCCAACGAGAGATTAATTCAATGTGGTTAATTTTAATCGATTATTCAAAGAGTCTCGCACTGCCATGGCATTTCATTGTGCGTGAGCAATGAATGTATCTATATATCTGCATGGCCAGGGTGACTGTGTGCACTAATACTACTCCCACTCCTACCACCACCACCACCATCACCACCACCACCACCTAATAAAATGATGTACATCGTATAAAGAAGCAATGCTAGCAGTAGAAAGCGTCTACACATTATTACAAGACTAGTAGTTCAGGCTGAGTATAAATAGATGGGCAAAGTTATGGACTGCCAGTGAAAGTTATAGTGACTGGAGTGAGTGAGTGCGAGTCGACGAGCGAGAAAGTATGAATGGTAATACTTAGGCATATTATGGATGTAACTGGCAGAGAATGGATGCACACAGCTCACATAGAAGCCAGAGCGGCAGAGGAAGCACAAGGAAAGTCACTAGTGAAACATTGAATCGGTAAATGGTAACACATACATAGAAGACATAGAGAGAGAGAGAGAGAGAGAACGAGGAAGCAACTAAAACATACATATCGTGTTGGTAGGTAGGTAAGTACCTTTTCTCCTCTCTTTCTCTCTGTAAGTGTGTGTTTGACTTGTAGTAATCTACCGGCAGAATTTTCACTGTGTATACATTCACTGTATACACGAAGGAGTGAGATTGTTGTTGTGCAACGTTCTCTCTCTTTCTCTCTCGTCTGTTCCTAATGGACTATAGATATTTACATTTGGATGGCTGTGTTCCGTGTCTACACGCTTAGGATGCGATTTGGAGATGCAAGTGAAGATGGATAGGCAGTTTGTACAGATATGAATTGAAGGACTAAAGCGAATATCGACTGAGCAGAACCTGGAAACAGTAGCTGGTCGTCTGTATAAATAGTTTGTTGTGGGAGATGTAGCATATATTTGTAGTGAGCACAGAGGGAAAGGTAGAACAGAGCGGAAAGGTACTGGAGGTAGCAGTAATATCTCATGCTGCTATGAAAAGATACAGAGAGTAAGTAGACGAAAAGTAGCTATGGAAGGTTTAGAGAGAGAGAGACGAATTGTATGGATGAGGTAGGAATAGTAGTGTGTGTATGCATGTGGAGCCGTGCAGTAGACTTGGAAGATAGGTAAGTGGATGGAGGAACGAACGGCGGAAAGTGGGAGCGGGAATGAATATTTTAAACGGGCTCATATCCTTTTTGGCTTAGAAAATCATAATGAGGAGAGCGAGATAGTTTTGGGGGGACGGACTACCTATACATGTACCTATCATTAATTCAGTATCATCTGTGATGAGAGTCGCCGGGACGGGATGAGTCTTTGGATGAGTTGATAAAGGAGAAGAGATCGCACGGTCTCCGAGAGCTGGATGGATCCACGCTCTTCGTAATGATGATTTGGTAGGAGGATTTTCCATGGAGGGCCGCCGGGTATCACTCTTATTGCAAGGCTGAACGCACTAGGGACGTGCAAGAGAAAATGAACGATCCAAACTTGTGTGCAATTAAAAATTCAAAAAATATATGTAGCTCAGTCAGTGAGTGAGTGAGAGAGAGAGAGAGAGGCATGGAAAAAGTACTAGAGAGAAGGAAGAAGGGAACAGCGTGTTTTTATCTTATCTCCTCTCTCTCCTCCTGCTTATGACGTCAGGTCTTTTTCATTAATATTCGATGGCCCTCCGGTTGATAATTAGTCGATTTTTATGTGCCGTCTTATCTAATTACTTGGTTTTTTGAAAGGGCTCTCTCTCTCTCACTTGCCTTCCCTCTTTTACCATATTTATACTTACATACTGTACTGGTTGGCTTGCATTGCCCCCATCTTCATGTAAATTCACTTGACTACTATCTGCACTGGGAGGGAACTGTCTCTGTATCTGTGGCTGTGATATAGCAGATGAGCGTATGAATGTTGGCAGAAAAGGCAACGTGGAACAGACTCCACAAGCAAGAGTTCATTGTAGACTCACGGTATTATTATAGGATCTGGTGAGGAGCTATTTGAGCTGATACTCACGTAAGATCTGTTCGCATCGCTCAGAATTGCATTTCATTGCCACGGCTAGTAATAGACAGAGAGAGAGAGAGAGAAAGTAAGAGTGAGAGTGGTGGAGGTGGTAGTCTGGCTGCTAGTAGTAGTCTTCTTGTGCATCTTCTTCCTGAAGTCAACTCAGTCACTGCGCTTCGTGTGCAGTCAGTTTTTGGTTTCCTTTTAGTCTCGTCGACTGCTGCTGCTTCCTTATTTCCTCTGGTTGCCACTATCCTATCATCTGAAATCTTCCCCAGATCCCCACTAGAGTCATCCTGGCCGTCCTTTTCCTTCAGTCCTTATCTGCAGTTTTTTCTAATTAATTTGAGAGCCAAACACTCTGCCAAAAGTTCGCCCTAGGAATTCCACTCTCATGAAGAATTCTCTGAGGTGTTTCTTCTCAAGGCGTACATACTTTCCTACCTCTTTCCCTCTTCCAATTGCCTCCAATGGTTTGCGGTTTCTCAATGTGTCAACTTACGTTTCATTTTCAACTTTCTCCTCCACTCAGTCTTTCTTCAGCAACAAGAACTGTTTTCTCGTGAACAACTTTCGTCTCTCTCTCTCTCTCTTTCTCTCTCTCCGAACACAATCCTCTTCACTGGCATCCCTCCAAGCTCTCTCTCTCTCTCTCTCTCTCTCTCTCGCTCTGTGTTCTCATCTCTCCTTTCTCTTGACTTGACTTGACTCACTTCTCACAATTCAAATTCGAGTCTAGACAAAACCATGAGCACACACACCACACACTCAACATCCACTATTTACACTAATCCAACTTTCACCAATCTCAATATCAACGCTCAACATATTTCTCTCTTTGCATCCAGTCAACCCACTTAGCAGCCTGTTCACGCTCACCGCCTCCATCCACTCTTTTCACTTGGAGCTCTTTCTGTCCCGAAAAATTATTACCTTGCTTATTTGCTTAATTCCATCGTTTCTTTCAACCTGCAATATAATTAACATTGTATTTACTTACTTACTGAGCCTTGCTGTGCTCTGCTCCCATGTCGAAATTGCATTCTGCGAGCGCGTGCCCGCTCTTTCGCCTTCAATTGCCTATCTTCGATTACCCATGTAATTACTTTCGGGCTAAAAACTCTTCATTTCCGCTTCAAAATTCTATTGAAGGATGTGAAATCCGTTTTCCTCTTCTCTGTTTCTTCGCATCAAGTATTTACCTCTTGAACACGTTTATTTGCAAGAGCAATCCAATTATAGTAGCACATAGCGCCTCCATGACTTCAATAATACCATAATGTACAGTCAATGGAAAGTGGGGTATTCATCCATAGAGAAATTAATTTTGCACTCTAAGAAAATGATAAAAAGAATATTAAACACCTAAAAACGTAAACAAGGCTGTCTTTTTATCTTCTGAAGGACTTATTACGTATTATCCATGCTACTGTCATGTTTTAAATAAATATTAGCATCTGCAGCAAGTGGGGAGCATAGTAGCTTGTAATTTAGAGAGCGAGCAGAGCAGCCTTGATGCTGCAGATCCAGTGCGCTTTCCAGTCTTTGACTATTTGTGTGTATCCTATGAAAATCTAATTAGAAGAACATAATTTTTAATAAAAAATAATGTTTTTCCAACTAATTACTTAGTACAGATTACTATTAGCTTCGTGCATTCCCCTACGAAAATGAAAATTCCCTATTGTGAAGATAGTCGTTGGGAGAACACCCTAGAGATAGTGCATCTTATATATCTTCCGTGCAAAAGTATTTCTGTACGCAAGGAAATGTGTGTTCGATTGTATACTTTTACTAGCACAGAGAACTGAGGGAGAACTTTCCCATATACTGCTACTACTGCTGCACGAGAAGAGCGAAAAGATATCGTAAAGGGTAATTGTCGTAGATACATACATACTACTACTCTCTTTCTCTCTCTCTCTCTCCGTGTGTGTATGTGTGTGTGTGTATGTGTCTCTCTACAGCGGGACTGCGATGGTAAACAGAATAAAAAGAAGTAGAATTAGGACTCACAAGTGGCTCTGAAGATTTTTTTGTCTGATTGTAGAAAGGGATACAAATAATTGCGGATGATATGAAGCCGAGAATAAATTAGAATGAAATGAGATATAGAAAGACGGAAAGAAGGGGGTGACGAAATGCATTGCGAATCCTCGTAAACACGATGATTTACCGAGGAAATTTGCGTCTGTTCTTTTCTCGTTAATTTGTTTCGATGAAAAAGTTATTTAAAAGGAACATGAATTATGAGAAGCCATCTTTACTGTTGAAACTGAGAGAGCGTCGTATTTTTTCGTGCACAACTCTTATGTCATTATTTGTATAGGACTATACTATTTCCAGTACTAACAATAAGTGATATCTGTGCAATTGTGCTCATGGAGTGCTGGTGCTTTACAGTAGTCACTACAAGACACTATAGAAGAATGCGAATGCAAACTTATTGTAAGGATAAAAATTCACCATCTAATATTTATACATGGTGTGGGTATCGGAATATGAGTTTAGCGGCTGTAGAGCTGGTGTCGGCCCTAACACTGTGACCCAGACCAGCCAACAGAACAAAGCAAAGCAAGACACTGAGGCAAAGATAGACATACTATTTATATACATAGATATAGCAATATGTATAGATACTGTTAACAGAAGAAGAGTTTTCTGCCGACTTTTCTGGGTAATTCAAATCTTCCCATGTCTTAGGAGCAATGCCATCATTTCTATATTGCGAAAAATATGGGCGGAGATGCTTTTCTCTCCGTCCTGCTTCTCTCTCTGCACTAAATGCGATAATTTTCTGATTTATATATTTTTATAGTTTTGGATGGTTCTTTTGCCGTGATTTTCTCTCATGTGTCTCTCTCTCTCTCTGTTTCTCTGTGTGGATACTATAATGTGTGTACATATATGCAAAGATATACACTATACGTATATCTTGTAGTAGGTAGATAGTCACAAAGAGTAAAAGGGAGTTTTGCCGTCTGAGTGAGTCAAAGACGGAGAGTTTGGTCTTTCTTCTTATACGTATAGAAAAGCGTTCACTCGACTGGCTCCTTTTGTCCCGCCTCGTCTCTTACGGGCTCTTATTCCAGACACTGATTTACTCCTAGGATTTGCTTTAATTTCTTTTCTGTTTTTACTACCACCCGCTTTGATCACTTTTTTCTCCCATTTTAATCTGTAATGATCTCTTTTTGGTCTAATTCAATTAGAAGACGAAAAAATTCGAGCTGTTTTATCATTTATGCTACGAATGTTTCAGAGCTAACTCTCACCCAGTCCTTCTTCTTCTTCTTCGTCTCCTTCTGCTCCTCTTTTATTTCATTTTCTTTTCCTTCTCTCGCTCAATGTTTATTTTCCCCTTTTAAAAGTCTTCTGAAGTACGCCAAACTATTTTCCGTTCCTTTTCCCATGATGATGAGCCAATAGTACTTCATTCTATTCTTGTCTACTCTCGCCTTTTCTTCTACTTTATGACCATCCATGTCTACAGTCAACATTGGAGATACATACAGCAATATTGCGTCTCCTCCTTCCTCCTCTCTCTCTCTCTTTCTCTCCATCGCTACAAACACAACTACATTTCATATTGCTCTCCTCTATCCCATAAGAGTACACACTATTTACTGTATAATGTCATGGTTGGTCTTTTCACAATCACGACAAAATCTTTGCCTCTTTTACTCTCTGTGTGTGTCCCTGTCTCTCTGTTGCACACATGAAATAACAAACATTGAAATCAAAGAAATTCTTCACTTTCTCCGCCAGCTTGTCACATTTTCATTGCACGATAAATGTCTGTGTGCATAAAATGAGCATGTACATTTGACCACCTATCTATCCATGAATCTGTTTGTCTTCTCCGTCCCTCTCTACCCATTTGTCGCCAATACATCCCAATATATATGGGGATACAATAACACAGACTACTTACACAGTCACACATGTATCACTCCGATTGTGTGGAGAGAGTGAGAGAGGGAAAAATCCCCACCACTCTACCAAAAACATGTCTGTAGGGAAAGTGAACAATGTAAACGTACTCACTCCTCCGATTTACTGCTCTATTTAAACTGTCAATTTTATTTTGTGGCTCGAATAACATCAGAAGGGTAACATGAAGAGGAAAAGTAGCAAGAGATGTTCTTGCAAAAGACCAACATTCAGATCACTCTTCCTTGTAAACGACTACATAGTCGTTTATATACATTCTAGTATTTATATGCATACAGACTGTTTAAAGTGGGGAAACTCACAGTCATTCACAATAAGCACATCTTTCTTCTACATAAATACACACTGGGAGCGAGATATTAGAATATTAGGACATAAAAGTTGGAATCGCGTTCGCTCATTGTGTCCTGCTGTACTTTGTGCAGCACATAAAGTGTTTTGACAGATTTACAGTACGTAGTAGTAGAATTTGCTTTTCGAAGAAAGTTTTATTTCTTGGTTATTGATCACGCTTTGAAAGAATTGCTTGGTCGGGTGTAAGTGGCATGAATTTTTAACTTTCTTCAATGGTTCGACGATTCGCAACAAAAGAATGACTTTGTGACTGACTCTGCTGTACGAGATGACGATGATGCTATGCGACCTTCCTGTGCCAGCTTGTCGGTTTCTGTTGACAGGTCGCTGGATGGATTCTATTATTCCCCGTGACTCTACTACAAACATGCGTCTCTCATATGCATACTGGCACAAAAAACGACTTCCGAAATGTACCAGAAATCGCACCGCTTCACTACTAAGTACTACTACTAACATTTCTGATTCTGTCTGTCATTCTTCTTTAGCAGAATTCATTAGAATGGATACGTCAGTCCTTTAAATACTTTCCTATCTTATCTGTGTGCGAGCAATGTCACTGGGACCGCTAGTTGCTAACCTAAACTCTTCACTTTTCATATGGTCATCCTTTCTTGAAGTTCCTGGAATCACAATGGAATAATTTAATTTCAACGTGCAGTTGCACGTGACTATTTACTACTGCATCACTTTTGACAGATATTCACTAAAGATTCAGTACTTACGTACTACATAAGTCGATCCAATGCTAATAATACAATTTACAAGATATTAATCAGTAGAATATATACGTTCGTATAATTCGGGTAAAGTGTAGAAAATTCCACTTTTATTGGATTTTATAGTTATTAGGAATTGTTATTAAGTGAGACCGGTTGTGTACAGCGTAATGGAGAGATCACGGGAAAAAAGTGTCTGTTTGATCGGTAAACCTTGGAAGTTATTTGTTTACGGGGTGGCGTAGTGTAAACGGAAGAATAGCGCATTGAAGTTTCGGTTTTGGCCTCATCATCGTTTCGTCTGCCACTTGAGGTTGGGCGAGAGATGACGGCGTGCGGATAGAGACAAGGGGAACATGAAACGCATGGAAGTTGTTTCTTGCGGTGGTTGGTGGTGGATAGGTTGTAAATGTGTTACGGTAACGGTAGACGTAGCTGCAGTGTCTTGTATCGCTATATTCCCGTATATGGTACACATGGGGAGGAAAAGCGCAGCTTTGGAATTGCACGAAGGAAAAACCATTCTTGGAGCTCATCTGTATATATGAAAATGAAATTGCGGTTTTTGACACAATCCGTTTATCTTCAGCAGTCGTCTTAAAACCGATTATGTCACTTTGCGTAAAAAGTTGGTTTGAAGACAGTTTCGGGAATTTTTCCTGTAAGCATCAAGACTCTTTCTTATTGTATGTGAAAGAGTAAAAGCAGAGAGTAAGGGGGAAAGAAAGAGAGAGAGAGCCGAGGTACACCAATCAACTTTTCCCTTTGCTTTTCCATTCAATGAAATTTGATCCGAGCTCGGCGATAAGCTTCCACATCTTGACAAAGTTATTCCAATTCAATTCTTGTAATCTTATGTTTCGTGGGATGGATAAATGTCATTGTCTTTAGTAGCAGCACACTGAGTGGAGGGTTGTTTTAACGTGGCTCTCTCCCTTCAATATTAGAACCTCTTTCATCTCTAATCTACAAAACATTATAGTCTGAAATTTGGCTAATCTACCATTTTTCTATTTATAGGTGTAAGCACACAGACTGCATTGTCTTTTGTGCTGCTAGTCACATAATAACCAAACACAATGCACAACCTACATAGTACAAGGTATATGTAAATTGAAAGCCAAAGTAGTCGTAGTCGTAGTAGCAGGTATTAATTTCGTGAGTTTTTTTGTAGGAGGGATTCCTATTTTTTGACGATCCTAAACTGATAGAAAAGGTCATTTAAAAAAGGACTGGAGGAGAATTAGAGGCGCCCTTTCTATTGAGACATTAAGCGAAAAGAGAGTGCGAGAGAGAGAGAGAGAACAGAAAACAGAGAAAATGGAATTTCTTGTAGACATTTGGCTCAAAGACGTTTAATCAATGTATTAGGGATATTAGGGAAGAGGTTAAGGGAAATGCGAGCTGTTATGACAACAGGCCCCTTGTAGCGTGTTATGTAATAGCGTAGGAGATATTTGTGTTTTGTGAGTGAGTGAGACCGGAGGCAGACGTCAGTGTAAGATTACGGATTGAAATGAGTCCATGATGATGCTAATATCAAGATCGATGCATGTAGAGCGAGCACACCGAGCAAAAGAAGGGTTAGAGGTGAAATGTGTAAGGTGATGGGGAACAGTTTTGTACCAATTTACAGGAGGAAAGGTGAAGCCGCCAGAACAACAATATCAACACATGGGATTCATATCATCTCTCATTTTACATGCAGATAGACAGGTACACAAATGTTTCCTCCGTGTATTTATACAGAGCCTCTATATTTGTATACACACTGTACACTGTGTATATTACATATATTTGTATATAGACAAAGCGGAGAGTGAGTTTTGGTTGTTGGGACTGGTTACAGAAACACTTGGACACGATGGGGCTATAAATACTCGTATAGATGAGGAATAATAATATTTTGAAGGTAGGTGCGACACAGGTTACAATGCTCGCCTAGTAGTCCACATAGTAAATAGTGCTTGGTATGGATGGAGAGGGCGATGGAGGGAACAGTTGCAGCAGAAACGTTTGATGGAATGATAGGTGTACGATGGACGGTTGCTGGAATCATATCTGTTGGAGATGCCTGCTTGTCAAATATTCGTGACAGCTGATTAGACAAAAAACCCAAGGGGGGGTTTGGTTGTTCGGTTTGATTGACAGGTAACCTGGGACCTTCTGACATACTCCTCTCGACATATAGACCGTCTTTTTTACGCATTCACACACTTACATAGATGATCCTCTTCAGGGTCTTACTCGTTTCCTATTCTTTCCTATGCAGAAGAAATGAAGGCTGACATTTCTCATCAAATGAGATTCCTCCTACATTTCTTTCCATTTTCCCATTTGGAATGTCTCGCTCTTCTTCTTCTTCTTCTTCTTCGTTCGTCTTGTACGTTCGTTCCTTCTTTCGTTGTTTGTTCCGAGCACTTGATTTGATTTTCTCCATCCTTTTGCCTCGTTCTCTGTTCGACTTTGACTTCGGCTCTCCTCTCACTCACTTGTTTGACGAGCGTGATTAGTATTTCCATGTAACAATCAGCAATATCAATCAAAGCCTGGTCAAGGATATTGAGCGGAAGGATGGAAATACACAGAGAGAGAGCCAGTGCAACCAGTTTTGTGTCTTTGCCTCCTCATCCATTCCTTTATCGAGGAATTCATGTACACACAGTGAGAGAGAGAGAGAGGCTGGTGCATCTGGTCTCCTTTTCACGATTACCCTGTGTACGTAGTACTTACTAGCACTATTACTACCACTACTACGTGTAGGTACATATGGCCACTTGACGTGTCTCATATGCACAAGAAGACAACTGCAAAGTTGGTGATTCGAACTGACTGACTGACTATGTGGTTGTGTTGGCTGTGTTGTTGTGGGCTTCACTCTGCCTATTATATCCATGGATTGGCTGTGTGTCGGCCGACTTGCATCACATCACCTACAAATTCGAATGATAATTCAACCACCGATGAATTATTCATTTGACATTACACGCGTGTGGTCTTTCTCTATCAAAATCAAATAAATGAGTTGGCTCAACATCACAAATGAGTACACGGACGTTTCATCAGCTGGAAATATTCCTGGCCAAAGATTTATCTGCCGACCACAAATTATCTATATTATACATTGTATGTATGTAAAAGTCTTGCTGCCACAAACAGATGCAGATTGTCCTATCAATACCTGAGTACATGCATTCTCTGAATACAACACGACTACAAATAAAGAATTTATTACTGTCCCCTATGTCATCCTCTCCCTATAATATTATATACAATACATATACTTATATACTTATATAGTTAATAGTTGGTTTTGGTCTCTCTCGGGAGCTTGACTGTTGGACTTGAATTGAACTGGATAAGTTCAAGCTGACAAACTGCTTGCTTAGCTGTGTGACTGTATTTTGTATTTGTACAACAACTTAATGACACAAGTCGTGTCTCGCATTCTTGCGCCGCTGACCGCCACATATCACTTGCACTTAAACATCCATTCTTTCTCTTAATCTGTTTCCCAATCGATTTCCATAACAGGTGAGATAAATATTCTGGTACGACTCCAGTCAGCCACGCATTTTTTCCAATGCAACTGGTACCCAAGGCTCAACTATGCATGTACATAGTTGTATGCTCTGTGTAGATGTTATGATAGGATTCTTCAATATAAATACGATTTGCTTTCGGATCTGGAAGACAGATACCAGTGCGGCCGGTATTTAGAAAAAAAGTTGTTCTTCTCCAATCTCTATTTCACTATTTATTCTACGAAGAATTGTCGGTTGTCCGTACACAGAATCCCTTCAACCAACAACAATACAATTTCCACCTACTCAATGCTGTGCACAGAGAAGTCTGTCAGGGCTTGAGCACAAAAATCTTCAATACTGACACGTAATGTGAATACACCCTTGAGAATCGCATAAAGATATATTGGGAAATTACTCACTTTTGTACATTGCATCACCGGCGACTATGCACATTAAATTTGATGTTGAGCTGAGAGAGCCTATCGTAGAACGTATGCGAACAATAAATATCGATACTCACCTGTATTTTTAGCTTCAATCCTTTTTCTACTATCCGTATCAACTATCCAATTTTCACACTTCAGCCGTCAGCAGTAAAACTTGTATTACTTCAGCCATCATCCGCAACCATTTCTGTGAGGAATTACGCAACTTTCGATTCGTGCTTATTAAGTCTCAATGGAAATGCAGCACTTTTTACTGTGAACAGTACGTAGATTTAATTAGTACCTCTCCAATGTCCTTCAATTATTAAACTAATGGTCTGCCATGGATTCTTTAGTACGTTATGAAAACTACATCCAAGTGCTCATAAAATATTTAGCGAACAAACTCCTACACCATACTTTATATGTATTATTTTTGTATTCCGTGCAAGTGCACTGCATGCACAATAGATTCGTAGAATACAGATATAACCATAAACTTTTAAAGTTCACACAAATAGTAATAAATCCACGGAATATTTATTCATCATAAACATATGTCCATTTGGTTTCAAATGATTATTGTCTGCATTAGTACGTGGACTTTATTTATAGAAATAAAGTAGAATCTACATCAAATATATGTCGAGGTGGCTTCGTCTTTTATAGACATCCACTTAAATCCCAATTTTTTTTGCTTTAATTAGCACATTCAGTATTTACTACAACATTATTCACAACTTGAGTCATTTCTGGTAGAATTAAATCGACAAAATAGCTGTGTCTAATGCATACATGCACGGAATACATTGGCTTTTGTTGCATTCTCACAATATCTTCATCCAGACCATACAAAATGCTAGAGACATTATTATTATTATACAGACTATATAATGAATGCGTTGAATTTGATTAAAAGTGCTGGTGTCCTTTATTGACAAAGCATATGAAAATTGAACACATCCGTGAGGGTAGCAAAGGGCAAAGCATAGTCACGTAATAAAAGGCACTGATTGCATCGAGTATCGATAATAACCATACTCACATTGGCCTTAGCGATTCTACTCAATGTGCATATTAAATTACAGTGTTCATGTCAAGAGCGTAAAAGTTGAAATATTGCATTGTGCACACGTTGTTTGCAAAGAAGTTTTATTTTCCTGCTCCAGTCCACGTCACACAGCAATACATTTCAATAATTTCCCACTTTATGGAAAGTACTGAATGAATAGAGGGACAGAGTTCGCTCTGGGATGCCTGGGAACAGAAACTCAGCTCCCTAATGAATTATTATACTACTAGGTTCCCACTGTCCGTGCATTAATAGGTGGATTGATAAAAAGCGGTGGACTGACCAGGTGTACACTCTCTACACATCAATATTGCAGCCATGTGTGAATATTCAGTGTTTATGACAGACCACATTCTTCGGCCCTTCTCTCTCTAATGTATTCATAAAGGATATATAAGTAAATAGTTTACATTCGGAAGGGTGAATTGAATGATTGTGTAAATGCTTAGTGCATGAACGTTGTGTTGTTGTGTTGTGGGTGAAGAAGGTGAAACAACATGAACGGATTTAATACTGATTTCATTGCTAAGTGCGGTCTAAGGTTGAAAGAGGTCGTCACATGTACCTAGAGATCGTTTGCTATCGCTTTTAACGACTTGCCCACTCTCTCACAGAGAAAAGGCACTCATTCAGCAGTTCAGCACCAGTGCAGAGTGCAGAGTGCTGTGAGAGTAGAATAAATGGGTATTCCAGCATTGCATTATGTATCCCCATATTTAGTTATATTGTTGGCTGTAATATTATATGTATATACGTACGGGTGAACTTGAATGCACTGTGTGCACCTTAATCTTTAGTGGCTGCATTGTCTCACTGCCAATTACCAGTTACTGGAGAGCGGTAGTTCTGTAATGGAACTGTATCAAATGAAGTACGAAGGAAACGAGTGATGAACTTTACTAATAGTAATTGTGAGAAATAAATTTCTACGTCTTGAAAAAAGGCACAGGGGAATAAATTCGTGTAGGGAGAGAGAATGAGAAGGAGATATGCATTTGTCAATTAATGGTATGTCTAACAGTGGAGAAGTTAAACAAGCCAAGTAAATGGCTTTCAATAGTTGTACTCAGCATGACTCTAGTCAAGTCAAGGTCTACATGTTTGCTTTTCTATGTAATACAGTCGAATGCAGACCTATGTAATATCGTATGACCAGCTGTTATGGGTATTATTGGAATGTGCATTGGACCAGCTATACGACGATATGCTATCATGATGTTCCTCATCCTCGGCGTTACATTTTTAAGACTTTACAGGTTTTCTGCTTTTCTTGGCCACTTCTGGCCACGGACAAGAATGGGGGAGATTGAGAATGAAACAGATTCTCTCTGATTCACTTTGCATCTCTCTGGCTACCCTCCTCTCTCGTCTCTATTCCCCACATGAACAACCTGGCCTGGCATTCAGTTGAGTTTTGCCGTTAAAGACTTTTATACTTTGTGTGAGTGTAGCTTTTAGTTCATGTAACGTACATTAGTCGTGAATAGTGAGTAGATGGAAATTCACTGTGCAAGACAATACTTTCATCGTTCTGTATTAAATATTCCATTTGTTTGGAGCAAAGCAAAGTTATTTACGTTTTGCGTTGGTGGAGCAAAGAAAATCATATAGAGTCTCTTTGTAGAGACAGGGATGGCTGGCTAGATGAGGTATTTTGCAGAGCCTTCTTGCACAACAAATTCGAGAGCACTGTGCACATACGTGAAAGGGGATATATCAGGGACAGAGAGAGGAGAGACACAGAGAGAGAGAGAGAGAGAGAGAAGGAAGAGGAAAGTGAAGTAGAGGAAGGAAGGAACTCGAGATTTCCCTCTTGATCTGCCAAGGTAGAGAGGAATTAGGAATTGTGGAATCTGTTTGATATGAGAAGATGTTGGAATTCGCACAAGACTCTCAATGAACTAATATGCCGTTTCTGAGAAATATTTTTTCGACAAGTCTGGATTCCTTATCGAGTGGTTAGATGTCAGAGATTGTTGTGATTCCAGTTCGTAATAGCACAAAGGGACCGAACAGAAGGAAAAAAGTATTCCTTTGATGTGTGTTGATGGTTGAGCTCATAAAGACGTCTCTCTTCTCTCTCTCTCTCTCTGGCTCTCTCTAGTAAAACCTCCAATTCGAATGTACAATGGAAAGCATATGACTGTTATTCTAGCCACTGAATGCTACTAAGAGTCACTTTGTGTAATATACATTGTCTTGAGAGGATGGCTTTAGTATATAAATAGTTGTTGCCACAAGCCTACTAACTCAATCTCCCACCACCACCATTTCTCAATATGTAATAATATAATAATATAATAAATACACGCCTAACGAATTGTTGTAAGTAATGCCTGCGGGCCAACTACAATTTTACTTTTACTTGGATCGTGTTTGTATTTTCTTGGACTGCTCTGAGACAGACACACAGACACACAGACAGCGAGTGGAGTGAACGCTGTTGCTCTGCCGGGTATGTGTGGAATTATGTTTGTTATTTAATTTGACGTTGTTGCGGTAATAACAGTGAAGATATTATTTGGTACGCTTACAACCGTGATTACTACTTGTAGGCTATGTAAAGAGGATATTTGCATCATCTTCTTACCTAAGGTACTTCTAGTACACAGCTACTGAACTTTAAATAGTGCATGTGCACATGCAAACACAGACTTCTCTCAGGTACCTTCAATTAAACTCATGAGAGAGCGAGAGGTAGAGAGTTACAAGCAAACCAGGGTTTTGCCACTTTGTACAAATTGTTAGTGATTTTGACCAGACAATGATTACCGGTGCCCCTTCAAACTACATGGAGCACTGATTTAACATGTGACCCCCTTTTCCCATTTCTTCCACGTGTTCCGGTGGATTTAAACAGTTTTGGAACACTGACAGAAGAAACGTAATTTTAATTCGACACAGTGTCTTCTGTGTAATGCAGTGAGCATATGTACTTATTTAAGTGTATGAAACTACAAAGGCTTCTCTGCTCACTGGATGTAAGTAGTGTACTCTTGTACATAGCTTCATACATACATAATGGGGTGTTGTTGAACGGTTGTGAGACGGAAAGATTGGCTAAACTGAATGAGTTTGTGGTTTGTTCAAATCTTTCTTCTATTTATGATGCTGTGTCAGGAGTCAGACGAATACAATATGAACGTTCAGAATTGTACGTTGTAGCAAAAGCTCTGTTTACATTAAATACTTTGCTCAGGTTTAGGAACTAAACATGTGTGACTTACAACTTGTCATTGTGTTCAATTCTCGGGAGTTGATTTCATGTTTATTTCTCTTCATTATGGTAAGGAAATTCGGTTTACTGTGTTCTACATAAATTGATGGTGGAAGGTCTTTATGGAAATTGTTATCGATAAATGGAAAAATGCATAAATATTGAGAATTTTTAGAAATTTGCTATAAACAAGTTGACCGAGTGGACAAGTCGAGAAGGATGCAGGTTTTGAATGGCAGACTGTTGATAGAGAGGGATACTGATTACAGTATGGCAATTTTGTGTCTGTAAAGTGCAAGTGGCGGAGAAATATTTTATATAACAGTATAGTACACACATAAATGTATATAAGTTTATATGTTCAGCTTTTGAGTGTTTTGAGTGTTTTGAGAGAGAGAGAGAGAGAGAGAGAGGAGTTTTAGAGTGAGAGTTTGCATTGGTTGGATGGGAGTGTTTGTGAAACGGGTCCAGCAGCAGCAGCAGCAGCAGTGCCACAACCAGCGGAAGACAAGGCAAGACAAATCAAGTCTCCATGAATGAATGGATGGATGGATCTTAAAAGTTGGGAAACTTGCGGAGTTTTCTCAGTTATAAACGTACTGACACAGAGAATAGTGAGATTACTTGGTAAATCTCATGTCGACTCACTCGACTCAACTCACTCACTCAGTTCAAAGCTTCATTCATTTTTAACTAAGCAGACAATATTATCTGACTCATCTTGGTCTTTAATTGCGCTCCTTATCTTTCGATTCGGAAGCTTTCTCTGTTGATGTTTCAATTAACTCTGTTCTTGTTTGATTCACTAGAAATATTGCAAGAGAATCGTAATTAACTTCACTTATTCTATCTCCTTCTCATCTCCCACTCTCTTTCTCTCTTTCTCTCCTTCCAGATATTATCTCGCTGTCGACATTCCCTGCTCCTCGTCAATTCCTATGATCTACACCATTCACCACACAGAGTCGAACCGTTCTCTCCTTATCAAATGCACAATCTGTCACCACCACCATACTAATATGCACAATCCCTGTACTATTTCCATTTCGATGCGCTCTATCACCGTCTCCATCCTTAGTCTATAATTTCACATCATTTTTGAAAAGCTACAGATTAAGCTACTTTGACAAAAGCAATGGGAGGAGAGCTTTGACTCGAAACCTTACCCCCACAAACTAATGCATAGTGACAATGGGTACATACCTTTAGGTAATAGGATCTGTGCAAACGGTGCACAGGGGGCGGCATTTAAGTAGACACCCTGGTCAACATTTGATTTCCTTACCTTGTTGTTAAATAATATATTCAGTGACTATTGGGGGAGATATATGACTTAACCCCCCCCCTTTACTTAATTTCATGTTGATTGTACTCTTTCTGTAATGGCTGTGCGTCTATGTATTGGATTCTGTATGCAATGTACTATGAGAAAGCATTACATATATCAGAAATAATTATTATTCATGTTCACCGCGCATTCTAGTGCAGTACTGACATTTTTTATTGCCCTCATTTTGATGGGTAATGAAGCAGATAGTAGGTAGGTACGTATTTTCGTTTAAATATAATTGGATTTCATTTGCACACGGCTGCTTGTCCTTTTGATTCGATTTGTCTTGCAGACACAGCGACCGACTTCCAGAATTGCTAAAATAGCACAGGAATACTAGAACCAACTTTTGTTTGTCGCAGAAACATTTAAGTATGAAGCGAATTTGGATGATCCTATTATTTACACGTATAATTGCGGGGGTTGCCAAAACTTGCAGCTTTAAAGAAACTTTGCACGCTTATTATTGTATAGACAGAATTCAAACATCTGCTCCTGCAGTCTTAATTAAGATGGCATTCTTTTCTGATTTGCGATGACTGTGAATAACTACAGAAATATAGTAAAAATACATTTCTCAAAGCGTTTCTGTCATCATAGGACATTAATATTGGAAGGGAGTACGGTGGAGAAGGTTGAACAAGTACACAGAGAGCGCGTGGGTCACGATTTTACTGCATGCACTGAAGGTATATTTCACTTGAGTAGACTGTGTTTTGTTTGTTTCTGGCAAAATTGAAAGCTGCTTGTTGTTTTGGGTGGTGGTGGAGCACTATTACTCGTTGGGACAGAAATTCCCAGTAAGAGTCATGGTGGTGCGCCAACAGCGGCCCTAGCTCTATTTCACCGTTAGTAAGTGTATCTGTGTCTCTGTGTGTGTATAGTAAGTAGTAAGTAAGTAGAAAGTTGTAAGAATTGGATGATCTGCTCGGACTTAATGCACGGGAATGTAAGCAGAGAGTAGATAGCTGGTAGGGCTATGGTGTTAGTAGTAAGTTTGCAAGTAGAAGTAGCATTTTAGACAGATAGGGTGAGGATGGGTTCATGATGCATGTACGTGGGGAGGAGGAAGAGAAGAGTAAAAGTCGATATTGTTTCCGAAATAGTCAAATGCTTTTAAAAGAAAGGGAACCATTAATGGATCTAACCGCGGAGCAGATACATTCGGTGAAAAAGAAATATACACCTTGTGCTCCGCTATACGATTATAAATCTATCAGATTTGTAGTTTGTTATTGGTTTGGAGAGTGCATCAAGAGAGATGTGCTCTTACTTTGGGTGTAACTATCACGTTATTTCCGAGTAGATTCCTAGAGTTGGATCGTTTCACTGGCTCACTCACAAGTTCAGTGCGGACGCTTCTGATTGTTTCTCCGTGAACGTCTTCCTTTGTGCCATGGTAGTACACATGCATAAGTACCCATATAGTATTCTATAGAGAATGTTGGCTTGAAGAAGAAAATCGTCTTTGCATCCTCGTCCATTAGTATATACACTATTGCACAGCACCACAGAAAGAACTTACTTACTATGTGTGTGCATGTATATTATTACTGACTGTGTGTGTGTGTGTGTGTGTGTGTGCTGCTGTTGGAAGTCAACTGAAAACTCAACGGAGAAATATACGAATACTATAAAGGGAATTTGTGGAGCGAGTGCAATGGAATGGAGATGTACTTACGTGTATATGTGAGCAGCAGGGCGACTACGGCACATTTTCACGGAGAGCACGCATAGATACAGATAAATAGTGGGATAGTTGGCGAGAATGAAAGAAAAGAGTGAGATGAGACTAACTGTGACTACTGAACTTACTATTCTCTGTGCAGTTACTTACCACAACACGACAAGGCACACAGCCATTCCAGACCAGAGTGCAATGCATTGCATTGTACAGAGTCACAGAAAGAGAGAGAGAGAGAACAAAGTCTTTGCCGTGCACACAGACACACAGAGAGCGAGAGAGAGAGAGAGATGCGGAGTCGAGTCGATCTGTGAGCTGGAAATCACAAATCCTTCCAAATCGACGACAGCATTATAATGATTTATCAAAACTTTCTTTCACTCCCTTATTCCTATTCGTCTCATGACGACAATATAGATATTGAAATCCGACCACACATTTACAGTGAGCACTGCAAGGAAAAAGGGATTATATTGCCTTTTCCATTTCTTTATATTTTTTATTCTCGTATATCCCCTGTTCCGCTGTGTGTCTGTCTGTGTGTGTGTGTAAGCTCGCTTCACTCACTCGTCTTTATTTCCAAAGACTCGTACCCAGGACTTTTTCAAAATGTACTATATAATCCTGATAAATAGGTTGACATCAATTTTTTTATTTTCTCAGCCTCAACTGATGCATCCCTAAAGATGAAAAGAGAAAAAAATATTCATTCAGACTCCTCAAACCGCCGTGCTCTTCTCTCTCTCTCTCTCTCTCATTCACTCACTCAGTCTCTCTCTCTCTCTCTCTCATATTTATACACACAGTAAGTAGCATACATACGTCGTGCCTGTATTTCTGTATTTATACGACAATATGACATCAGAGAACAGAACATCATATCACTCAGATGCTCTTTAGAGAGACACGTTTATGTACTAAACCAAGAAAATCGGCCAATGCGGCTCTCTATCCTCTCGGCTGAACTACAGATCTGTATTCATATGAATGTATTGCCGTCTCCACTCTATTTTGACTATCGATTTCACACTTTTTACACGTCCTGCACAGCCCTTTCTAGTCCATTTCTCCGCTTGAACCGCTTAGGGATTTCTTCATCCGAATTCATGTCCGTCCGTCCGGTTTCATTCTGTCAGCTCACAAACTCAACTCTCTCTCTCTCTCTTTACTCCTTCTTCGTCTCCCTCAAAACTTTGCTCTTTCACTCTCTAATATCTCGTAATAAATACTACCCATCTATAATATCGTGCCACTTATTGTTAGTAATGTTCCCTAGTTTTATTATTGTCTATACATATATATCAACCCCCGTCATCATGTCATGTCCTCTCGTCAAAAACTTTACAATTCATATATAATATTATACAAGTCCAAATACTTTTACAAATCTTTAACCCTTTCTCACATTTCTGTAAATAGAAATTATTTAGATTTTTTTTAATTTAAGGGAGAATTAATGCTGTAATTAATAATAATTTCGTATCCTTGTGACAAAACATTGTTTTATACAAGGAGGCAATGTTTTATATAGGTATTATGATTTCGTCCATGTTATGAATAAGAGTTACATATGGAGATGAGAGTGTGTCTTCAAGAGTGGCTGCGAGATGGTGTCGCTTATCACTCCACCACGTGGCTAGTACAAATGTTTGTGGAACAGGTATAGCCTGTGCAATAAAGTGTATGCATTTGAGTATAAAGTGTAGTATTTACTGGAACGTAGTTTTATGGACCACTTCACAAGGAGACAAGTCTCATAATATTAATTTTATCATTACCTATCATCGACGGTTTAACTCGAACTCCTTCTTCTTCTTCTTCTTCTTCCTTTGGCGTGCCATCAACTTTCCATCCAGCAGAGCACAATAGAATGAAATACAATAGTACAATCGTACACAATACAATACAACAATCAATTGACACTCGAATGCGAAATTTTGAAGGTCATTTTTTCTTGAAACCAACCCTGTGTAACATCCTTCTTGGGAATCTACTTATGAGAAACTAGCGTACCATGACTGCATAAACTCAATCCTTTCTTTCCTTCAGTACGTACGATTCGATTTTTATATTCATGTGGATATAGTCGTCAATTTTATACCACACGCATCCATTAGACTATCGTATATCGTCTGTTGATTTTTCCCCTTTGTCAGAGTCACTGTTCAAAGTAGTTTTATGCACGCTTGATAAACGAGCGTATTAGTGGTGGTCACACAGCCAGCACAGCACTGCCAACCTTGTCTTCACTAGATACACCAAGGCACACAGCAACCAGTCAACGTCGACATTTAGAATGCATAATAAAATCACTTATTGTTGCGTATTGCTAGTAAATAAGCATTACCAATTGTGAGCCAGTAAAAATCTTCCATTCACAACTTGCGTCTCACAAGTCTCTCTCTCTCTCTCGTTCGAAAACATTACACTCCTCCACACTGTTCACAGATATATTTATGTGGAGACTCACGATCAAATAGAATTATCGTTTACTGCCACTTAGGCATTTCCAAAAAGAGTCTGTATGGACGTGATCTCACATTTAATGTCAGTTTACATATCGGTATTTATTGTTCGTGTATAGCAATTTGTTAGTCTGCATGGATGCCACTATTCAATAGCAATGATATTAAATGTTCCGTCTGACTGAAAATTTAAATTGCACCATTGTAATAGATGCATGAAGTTACTTCGGATCTGTAGATATGATGTAAGCCAGCAACGGCCAACTTCAACATTCATTTATAAATAAATCCGATTTAAAAACACAACACAGATGCTGATGGTTAAATATTTGTGCTTTTTAAATCAATTTTACCAAAAACATTTTTAGTGACGTGTTTTTACTTGCCATGCAAATTATTATGAATTTTATAGTGTGTCCAACATGATGATACTAAAAATTTAGCCTAATGTTTTTTTATTAAAAAGTTTTTCTGTGTAATCTTAGTACAAATTTCTAAAATTATTCTTTGTATTTTGAGACACTTGAATACGAGTTTAATATTCCAATTTTAATCACGTGATATATGGCAAAATAGGAAGACTTTGCAGTTGTGTTCATAAGGCAAAAGACAAGAATCAGTATTCCAGGCGGTTGACGCAGGAATTGGTTGCAGTCAGCTGCGTGTGTGTCCCTGTAATAAACACTTGGTATGTATAGAGTCTCCCACACACTATTTATGACGAAAGTTACATAAAGAGAGAGAGAGAGCAAAGGATTGTGTAACTGGAAGGAGATATTAGTACATACTTACTTAGCGCTATATCCTAAGTAGCTATATTTGTATCTACACACAGAATAGAGAGAATAGCAAAGTGTGGAGTCATGTAAAGAGGAGAAGCAACTCGAGTAATACTATTTATCTAATTTGTATTATAAATGTAGTAGAAGTGTGTGGTGGTGGTTGAAGTCGTAGCCCCACGAACGTGGATCCAGTCAGAATATGAAAAGTGAGCATTCGCACACGTACAATAATGAACAGATCGCATTGCTATATTTGTATACCTCTAGCGCATTGCACATCTGTAGATAGGTATTTTGATGCACGGAACAATATTCATTGATACTTCTGTTGAGTACATATGTACACACGTTGCTGGTGTGGTGGTGCAAGTGTCACATCGAGAAATGTAGTAGGAGTAAGATAATATTGCAGATTATGTGAGACACACGGATACAGAACGTAATATGTGCAATGTTAACGTAGGCAGCCCGCTTTGCATTATACATATAGGAATAGGAAAAGAAGATGACGATTTTTAAGTGTTGTTAAGGGTTAGTTAGAGTGTGTGGTGTGTGTGCAGATATAGACACTAGATATACATTTGTTGGGAATGCATCATGTGAGAGAGCATTTAGTTAGTAGAGTAGGTATCTACTTACGAGGATACTGAATAGAGGATAGAAGTTCGTGGAAGTGGTCTCTCCGTTCAAGTGGAAGAGGTTAGGGTGTTCTTGTTCAAGTGCACATACTAGTTAGCAGAATGGCATCAGTTGCTAGTTGGAGACAATGGCATGAGGATAGGTAACAGATGTTCGCCTCCTCTCTTATAAGTAATATTGTATTATGACGAGCTACTTAAGAAAATGGCCATATTGAAGGCTGTGTGAGAGAGCAGTGAGTGAGGATGAGAGGAGAGGTGCAAAAAGAAAGGACAAGGGCCAAGCCAAATGAACGTTGGTGAAATGAATGATGATTTTTGATCTAAAGCTGGAATTTATGCTCGACCATCAAGTATTATTGTCAAATGAATTATTTAGGGTGAGAAATGAGAATGCTCAATTGTTTGCCTGTACAGATAAGAGTGGAATGGAATGCGATGCGATGCTATGGTGTGGTGGATGGAGACAGACACAGACACACAGAGAGACACACAGAGAGACAGAGAGAGAGAAGGGAATGACGAGCAGCCATATTATAATGGCAGATAGTGGATATTCACAGAGAGAAGAGCGAGACAAAACGAGAGACGAGATGTTTACTGTTCTGTGTGTGTTGTGAGTACAGGTTGCATGTTGGGTGACGCTTGGCTTGTCCTATAGATCATGATGAGCTGACTATGATTGGCATTGATACTTTGTTTTCGACCAGAGCGAGCAATAATGCGATTAGTAAACTGGACATGCCATCAGCCAAGGAGAAAAAAAAACAAAATGAGCAATTGACTTGAGTCAAGCCTTGAGAAGCTACTGGACTGGACAACATTCATTTGCGCATAATTCATGAATCATGATTATGTTGATCCGAGGCAGGCAGGCATAGAACTCCATTCCACTGCCAAACGCTCCTTTTTTCCATGTTCGTCGCATTTTCTTGTCTGGCCTGGCCTGCTCGCTCGCTCGCTCTATTCTTCTTCTTGCTGGCTAGCAAGCTCATGATCTCAAGCAGCGGAGATTAGTAATTATTATTGTACCTATATTGCCATCTCCTCACATGTACACATTCTTCAGCCAGAAATTACAACTTTTGACTCACAGCCCAACGATTAGCGATACAATGCTACAGTTCATTCCAACTTATGTTCATACAATCATTCTGTCTCTCTCTCTCTCTCTCTCTCTTTCCCATCTCCACTAATTTCTATATTCTCTTGTACCTGCAGGAGAATTTTTCTCTGTTCTATATTATACAATGCAATCTTATGTATTTTCGTGCTGAACGATGCGTAGCCTGTAGAGCTTAGAAAAACAATCGGATTTCTGATGCAGTCTGTGGAGATGGGAGCTAAATTTGTTAACTGAGAGTATTGACTGAGAGAGGATGAGAATGAGAGAGGAACAACTCACACAAGGAGTCAGAAAGTTGTTAATTCTCTGTGTGTGTATGTGTGTGTGGGAATGTATTAAGAAGATATATAGAGTATTGGTTTGTGTGTGTCTATTGATTGGGATATGTGATGTAGAGTGTTAAAGGGAAATGTAGGGTAATGGACGAACGGCAGAAGGGTGGGCTATCAAAGGTGTTCATGGGTAGGTGGGAAAATGTAGGAGGATTGGGCTGATGGATTTTTTATCCGCGGCGACATCCCGCAGAGTTGACCCTTGTCATGGATCCTTTTTTCCAGATGCATCTCCCTGGCCTGTATCAGCTTACAAAAGTACGGCATTCCAACATCCATTTGACAGATTTATCGCCACTGATTAACAATACAGATTGCGTTTTTTTAAAATAAATCCCCATTGATTTATTTCGTATAAAAAGGATTCTCCATGTGTCTGTGTTGTTCTGTATGCATTATAAAGACCAATGACCATATTCTACTGCTCACTCGCACACTCTGTCTATTGCTTCGTCGTCTAAAACTCCACACACTCAATGTACACTATCAGCTCACAATTCCTTTACTTACTGCAGTTACTGACTCACAGACTATCACACACACACACACACTCACACAGTTCAGTTTAGCCAAAGAGTTGAATTGAACAAGATTGAGCACAATAACATACAAATACTTATAGGAAAGACGATGAGCTATAAGAGTGAATCTTTTTCTGTTTTCTTATTATTCTCTCCGTTGTGTGCTTCATGAGAGTTGACTTGTACGAAGCAGTAGGCATTGCAAAGGCCAGCAAAAGAAGAAGGAACGAATGAGCAAACGATCTTCTATATCCTAGTCGACTGCTCGCCCCTGCCTTTATCTCATTTCGATTATTCATGCCACTTCGTCTATAAATTTTCCTTCTTGACCGCTAGATTTGTTCGTTTCCTCAAATTCCGACAGCCTGGATGAGTAAAGTACCTTTCAGATCTACCTGTGGTGTTACTTCTTCTATCCTTCCCCACAATTCAGTGCTCCTTTTGCTCCTCTCTCTCTCACTCTCTCTCTCTCTGTGGCTCAACTCAAGCAGACGGCATACATCCATCTCGAACGCCTCTTCTTATTCCTGACAATGAGCTATAAGGCGCTACACATGTTTGTTTATTCACTCACCACTCACTAATATTCGGACCATCAGCCTATCTCCTTGAACACACTTCCCAAACAGCCACTGCATATTTTCACTGTGAGATATTTCTTGTGTGTGTGCCACAAACACGGACCAGAGACACCAGCACACCAATCCACTACTATTACTACTACTATATAGTATACTGTCACCCTCACCGCTTACTCACAAATCCTACATACATGGACATGCAAAGAGATAGATGGATTTTGCTCACTTCAAATGGCTAGGCAATAGCTCCACACAGAAACATATACACAAGTGCATACATCATCTCGTCCATTTAAAGTCGATTCCAATGAATCTCTCTGACTCTCAGTTTGCAAATAATGTACTTCTACTAAATTCTAAACAAATTGTATTTACATTTATGTAGAGAGGCAGATAGAGATGAACGTAGACACTAATCGTAACAGAGTCCATAAAGAGTTATCTAGGATAAATATTCATTTATGCATCAATTTATCATTGTTTTTCTGTCTACACAAACATTTATGTCGCTCGTCAGAACTTTTAGTCGCTGTGGCTGTGCATTATAAATAGCCAGAGCACACTGACAATGTCCATTCCTTCCAAAGTAACATAATGTATAGCCTTTCCAATGAAACAGTGTGTCCATTGACTAGTTTTTTTCTTCTAAATCTTTCCTCTGTGCATGCACTGTGTGTGAAATGCCACAACAATTACTTACTATTACCATGTGTCGCAATATATAAATGCATTAGTCAGTTTATTACTACTGTCTAGTACGTTGGGTGAGCATATGCGAGCGTGGGTGGATTTCGCACTGGTGGCGCTAGATTTCGCCGCCAAGGCTTATACAGAAGACTGAGTAGCTACTACTATTATGAATACTTATAGTGTACGAGTTGGTTGGGAGCGAGATGAATTGTGTAGTATGTGAGGGAATTGGAGTGAGTGAAGGAACAAGGTCAATTGTATGTTGCTCAGTTTACGAGTGGGGAATTCAGTTGGCCATCGTCAGTGTTCGGACGGTTGTGTGGCTCTCGCTCTCTCTCTCTCTCTCTCTGCTGGTGTTCACCATGCTGATCAGTTAATAAGACTGAATTGGGCTGTTGAGTTAGTGGCTGATTAAGGAAGTGTGACTGCCCACCACCCGATTATGTTGAGCGCACGAAGGCGATCGAAATAAGCAATAATCATACAATATGATGAAAGGGTTGAGGTTGTACACTCATTACAATATTGAATTTACCCTTTGTAGCTGCTTGGACTAGACATGGGCTGTATTCAGAGTGAACACCTATTGATCCTTTTCCACCACTGTCTGGCTCTAACTCTTTCCCTATTTTTCAGTGAAATGTGCACACGGAAACCGGTATTGGTGCTGTGTCCTTGCATTTATCAACGGAGAGAAATTGCGGGTGGCCCATTCTCTCTGTCTCTCCGTCTCTCTCTCTTCTCTCTATCATATCGCCTCGTCTTCCTTTGCAGGCTCCGAGGATGCTGGTCTGATTGTGAGCTGGGGACGACAAATCTATACAGTCAATGTATACAATAGAAATTTATGTGTGTGAAGCTGGCTAAAAATTATTGTCTTACCTTATTTTCGTACGTAGACAGAGGAATACGCGTATGGACAGCTAGATAAATAGTATTGGACAGATGAAAGGTTTCTGTGTGTACGACGCAGAGAGAGAGAGAGAAGGAACGGATGGGAGAGGTTGGAGGAATTGGTCAGAAAGGCCTGGCAAACAAATGAGTCGTATTAGGAGGTCGTGAGGCGATGACGCGTGTCGTCGTGTCATTCAGTTTTTTGTCTGTCGACTTTTCCAATCGTCAATTTAATGGGAGTGGGACCTGAGGCTCTGAGGATGCGGACGACTGGGCTGAAGTGAGCGAGCGAGAAATCTAAACGCTCTCTCATCTTACACAGAGGAGAACACAAGAGAACAACAGTCAGTCAGTCAGTCAGTCAGTCAGTCAAGTCAACTCTAGTTGAGTGAGTAGTGTTGTCGTGTTAATTGTGCTTGTACTGGCCATGTATCACGTGTGTAGAAATGTGTAAGTGGAGGAGACCCGACTGCACAGTCCTCGCACACAATAATACATTATGCATTGCACACACACTTGCTATCATTTCTCCAACGTTTTCTCGATGGGGTCACTCCGTCGCCCACGTTTCTCTCTCTCTCGCCACTTGTCGATTGATCTGATCTTCGCCTTTATGCCTTCTTCATTGACACGTGAATCATTCCTTGTTCTCACTTTGTCAATTTCCTCCTTTTTACTTGTTGCACGATCCACTTTGTCTGCTCTCCTCTCTCACTCACTCTCACTTCCCATTCCACTCAATTTCCACCCTTTCTTTTTCTTTTTCTTGTAGTTACTCTACTATGTCTCCTCTCTTATCTATAGACAAACAGTATATCCAACACTAATACTATGCTTTACATACCACTACCCTCTTTTTTCTACGTCCTCACACTTTTAATAGCTACTAATGCCACCACCACTTCTAATTCTACACTTTGTGCCGTCCTCTGTTCACAATGATATTTTAATTTCATCATCATATTATTGCTACGTTTATTTCCGATAAAAACTGGGAAAAAATCCGTCTTAAATAGAAATAGAAGAACGAGGGGCACAGCACAGCCATAATAATAGAAGAAGCATTGGCCAAGCATGTTAAATAGAAATATAGGCATTGTAGAGGATCCTGTTTGCTTTCAGTGAGATGTAAGCAAAAGCAGTCTTTGCTCACACCAAATCACCCTTAAACACACATTAGTACTTCATCCAACATCATGGTGCTAAGCCAAAGTCAAGCTTTGCCAGCACCACTATACAATATACAGTCCACTATCCTACATGCATTGAGTGGTACGTGCAGAGATGGAAAGCAGACCAGAGACCACAGGACAGTACAATACACTTGATCCTAAAGCTGCTTAATACCACACCTTCAACCTTACAGTATAATATACAGCTCTACCTTTTTCTGCTACTTATATTCTCTCACTTACTCAAATCCTTATATAATGTGTTTTTCTCCGCTTGTCTGCTTATACTTGCAAGTACCTATGTATGTACCTATGTGGTAGATAGCGGAGCCATTGGTCACAATATTATAGTTTTCTCGCGAGTGCCAATGAACGTTCTCTTCCTCCCCACACTACATAATATGCTCTTTCAATATCGCATACTTAATGTTTACGTAAGTAAAAGAGTACACAGACACACACACACCATTTACTGGTACATGTATCTACATTAATGCAATCTTGATGCAACAATGACCTGTCTCGTATCCGTGAATTCCTTATCGCACTCACATCGTTGAAGTTTATAGGAACTGTTTTGTTTTCTTGGTGTGCTCTGTGCTTGATTGTCAGATGAGTGATCTATTATGGGCGCTGTTTATCTCTCAATGGCCAATTCTTCATTTCTCATACTGTGCGTCACTTGTACTGAAAACGACTCTTGCATCGAATCAGCAGAATTGCTGCACTACACTCTCTTATGCTATCTGGCTTGACTTGACGAACAGTTTATATTGCTTTATGACCTTATTGCATTATTAAGTCTTCCACTGCTCACTTCCGTTTGTCAAATGTGTGTGCTGACTCAAATGCAGCAGCAGAGGAACGATTAGAACTCACACAGTTCACCAATGATGAAATCACTTGTATTTATCTAGCCCATAGTTCCATGTAGTAAATTGTGAGTTGGAGTATTTGTATTCGTACACAGGAAATCTATATTATTGCCATCGTAATGGAGTTAGACAGCTTTGGCTGTCAAGTCATAGCTTCACAAGGCATACAGAGAAAAGTGGTGGTAATTGTGCAGAGTACTTCTCTCTCTCTCTCTCTCTCTCTGTGCACAGTAAACACACACACACATCTGAATTATAATTCACGGTCTGTATCGCATAGTTTGTTCCACTCACTCTGCTACTGCTACTACTTGTTCTTGTGGTGGTGGTGCTGTGTGCTGGTGCACAGGAAGAGCGAAATAAGGAGATATCAATCAAGACACAGCAAGCACAGTAGTACTAGTACACAAGTATTAAGTTTTTCTTTGGGAAATTACGGAGCTGATTGTGAGGGTTATTAGTGATTGATAGCAGTAAAAAATTTGACCTGACCAAGTGCCAAGCTGCTTCGGAGTTAATGAGCCATTGACAAGGTACTCGTATCAAGTGTATATGTTACATGTACTTAATACGACGAACTTGAACATATAAAATTTCTGTTGGTTGTCTTAAGTCAACCGTTGACTCTTTGAGCTGAAGCAAATCGAACGGATTTGAGATAGCTGCGCCAGATAAGAAACGATTACATAGCAACACATTATTAGCCAGAGAGAGAGAGAGAGATGGAGATTGGAAGATTTGGTCACATAAGTAGTTAAATATGTAAAGCACATTTCTGGGTTCACACATCATTGCTTCTTTACCGACGAGTCTCAAATAAAAATACCTACTCAGTCACCATCTCGCATCACTCACCACCGTCCATGAATTACTTGGTAGTATTTACTACAAAGAAAGCTAAAGATAGAACACTCAAAAAGCGTATCTTTATTGAGTGATGGGCTGAGAGAGGTTTCGTCTGTTCACATAGTCCGATTAACGGATATATAATCTATTGCTTTCGGTCCCATTCCATTTCACTCTTAATCCATTTCGTTGAATAGTCATTGGGAGGAATTTGATCTGTCTTCTTCTCTCACTCACTCTCTCTCTCTCTCATTCCATTCCAAGCCGCGCTAAGCGCACGTTTGACAATGAAATCCCAAGTAATTGCCTTTGTAACATAGATTTTTCTTCCAGCAGGTGTCCCAGCTAATGTTAACATTGTGAGCGCGCAATGAAAATGAAATTGTTTTCCAAAAGGTAGATAGATATTCAAAATGATAGCTCGGGCCAGTTACATTAACAGAAAAGCACTCTGATGACGATCGTCATTTATACATATGCGCTGTGTAATAGTGCCGTGGTATTTGGTATGTGCAATAAACTCTGCCTATGGCTAATGCATGGGGAGACGACGACGACGGCCGAGAAGCGAAAGGAAGTTTAAATTGGTTTGGGTTGGATTACCTTCATAAAGGATCCATATGTCATAGGCATTATCTGAATGTTAATCTATCCAATTGATATGATTCCTTCCACAGCACTTAAACGGATGCAGTGTGGAAGTAATAGGAAGTAAAGTGGAGCACAGCAAAAGCGAACATTATCATTGAGTAACGTATATATAAAATACATACAGTCAAACGACGGATCACAATCAACGAGTGAGCAAAGTGTTCACAAATAGAACCATACAAGAAGTAACACAAGGAAAAAGACCAATATCCATATATTTACTGTATATCACCGTATATACATATGCATAGTACTACCATGCACACTCAAATACAAATATTACGCAATCCATACCTACATACATCTGTATATACGTACGTACATTATATCTGTCGTGCTCATCGTTCTTTATAGCTTCTTGGTCTCCCAAAATGGATTTTTATGTTTATTTCTATATACTAGGTATTACATACGTGGAGCAGATGATGTTACATAATATACATGCTTATTGCTGTAGGAATGTAATGTATATGTCGTGCAGTGTGTGTCCTGATAATGCACAAGGAAGAAAGGTAGAGAGAGAGAGAGAGAGAGTTATTTGTGTCCCAGATCGTTCGGATCGGCTTTTGGACGGGAAAAGCTCTCGATAAGTGCTTTTGGTATTTTGTTCAGAGATAAAAGGAAGAAGAATCATCCATAGTATCTTGGCCATAGATTTTGTAGAGAGATGAGACGATGAGAAGGGGATAACGGTGATAGAGATGCAAGTCGAGTACAAATAATGGGTGTCCTCATGGTTGATATTCGAGTATTCCAGAATTAGTGCATCTACATAGAAGCTACATGATATGAAATGTGTGCGACTGAGGTGCGGTCTGATTTAAAAGTGATTGATCGACCAGAAATCGAATTGATTTGACGTAATACTTTACGAGAGTAGCGAGCAGTCCATCAGAAGCGAGGGTCGTGCTCATACGCCTGGATTCCATATGAATGTACTATGTAGGCACTTACAAGTTTCTTATTGCTCACATCACATCACCTATTTTCATGGAGTGATCCTTGTCGTTTTATGTCGTTGTGATGTGAGAGTGCTTTCTTTTGGCCTGTTCGTCGTCCACTGTGCAGCCACAGAGCCAGGAACGTGGGCTGGCGAGTGACATTTTTTTATGTACAGATGCTATGAGAAACCCCCTTCAGTTGATTTATACATTTGGGAAGGAAAATCTTTTTTTAACCCTATAATCTGAGTTTCTTATCGGGACAGATGTCTAGTTCAACTTTATTGTTATTAGCCAACAAAACCTATACACATATTTTTAATATACATGCCGAGTCGTAGGATGAAGAAAATATTGCCACCATATATGAGTGCGCAGTATAGGATAGCAATTAACCGGAGAGAGAATGAGCGAGGACTTGTCCTGCTCTTTTCTGTAGAAATGAAATGATGATTCCTCGACACTCATTCTATTTACTCTTTACTTGGAACAACAGGTTTCCCTGCCTCTATCCCACTGTGACACTCAAACCCCATCGCCACCGCCTTCATCATTCTTGCCTGCCTTCACTCATTCTCATCTTCAGTCAGATACTTGTGTGCATACCTATCCCCTGTAACCCTATCACTATACTATTACTATACATACAAATATATAGATATGCGCATACATATTGTGTCTGTGTGACTCGAGAGCTGCATATACACGACCACAACACCAACTCACGCTCTAAACCTATCTATTACAATTTCACGCTCTATCTCTGTGTATATGTATTTATATAGGAGCAGATACTTCTTGTATGTATGTGTGTGTGTGTGTGTGTACCTGCATGGGGACCCTCTAAATCCTACTCGACCCTTCTGAATTATGCACATAAATATAACAGTCAGCTAAAACTCCGCAACGGAACGCAACGCTCTCTCTGTTATGTGTGCACTCATGTATTACTGTGCTCGGGCTACCTCAACTATCTCCGTCCATTATCTCAGGTCATATATAGATCCCTTCCCTCATTTCTTACAATCAACTCACCCATCAGATTGATCAGAAAAGATTTCTTGATTACAAATTCAGATAGCTGCTCAATGTACTACCTATGTACTAGCACTGTTACTATACTTACTACAACTACTAGTACATATTTACGTGCAAGACAGGTCCTCCACTGGTTCTAGAGAGTAGCTCATCTCCTATTTCTATTTATTACACTTTTCTAATACTATTTCACAGACAAGTCTTCCATCACCACACGCACATTAATGGCCAGCGAGCAGAATAGGGAAAAAATGGAATTTCTTCTTCTTTCAAGTGATTCTATATTTATGGCCATGGCTCGCTGTGTTTATTATAATCTTCAATTAATAACGAGCCACTTAATCTCTGGCTGCTGAACTGACTTGTGAGTAACGTCAGAACAGAAAAATGAAAATATCCATTAATACTTATTTTATTTGTGTGTGTACAGAAACAAGGAGCTAAAAATAATTGAATGGTGAGCATCTGTTAAGAAGGAGGTGTGCATGCGTCTCTGCACTATACTTAGGCATTAAAAGAGTAGTATTCATACAATAGTGGATAAGTGATGGACGTAGATGAAGCTGATTGAGAGAACGTGTGTGATTTTTGCTGTTATTCTATCTCCTGATGCTTTTCAATCCGTATTCAATCTTTGGAGATTGTGTAGGTGTGCTGCTGTTGAGCAAATGATGATGTGGAGACGCACTCGACTTGCTAACTTACAGTTGATGAGCAACCTGATATCATATAATAACTCATTGCCAGCACAACTTGTTTCCCTTCATATCTAGAATACATAATGCTCGTTGCAAACTCATGTTCTCCATTATTACAAGCTATTTCGTCTGTTAATCTCTCTCTCTCTCTCTCTCTCTTCTCTGTTGTAGCATTACTATTCACAGAGCAATTGGCCACATCAGAAAACACAGGATGGATATTTACTCGAATGAATGAATGTTTTTCAATGAAATGTATCGCTGGTGTGCTTTTCTGACACATGATAAGAGTGTGTCAGAGTTTACGATGAGGCACGATCATGTGCAAGCACCAAGAAGCATTAGTATCAGAATTCAATGATTTGCCCGTTAAATATACGTTACAAGGTAGAGGATTCCGTCAATAACTGCATGGATAACTCTAAAGCCCGTAGATTGTGTTATTGGTGTGTGTAGTGAATTGGAATGATGGAATAGCCAGGAAGAAGAAGAAGGAGAGGGAAGGGAAGGAGCAGCAGCCGAAGGTTGGCACACGGTATTAAGCATAATGAAAGGGAGTCAATGAAGGGTTGTGGTTGTGATACGAAAGGATGATGTGCTGCGCGTTGAGTGAAGTGTCTACACGGCCGATATAATGACATGTTCGTGAGGTTGTAAACCGCAAAGCCCAAAGTTCCAATGAAAAATCGCAGCATCCCTTTCGTCTTCCTCCTCTCCTACTATTATCGCCTTTATATTCACACACACACAGACAGACACAGACACAGATATATTGTATTATAAAATCATAAAGTCGATTCAGTTGGCCGACCTGGTACATCGACACGAGTCAATAATTGTTAGGTACGTATCGATAATTTGACCTTCGATTTGTCCATGTAATGACCGTCCATTATCCTACGTTGCATCCTCATCAGCGGAAACACAATGAGCAATGACTGGCTAGGCTCTCCGTGTGTGCACGGCCTGATTTCACAACGTCGACACGTAATGGGGTGGGTGGACGAATGAATAAGTTTATGGATGAGAGAGGCTGAGAAATCGCTCAGCAATATAGACGACTCATGCTCACACCAACCACATGTATTATCAGCCGTAGAGAGAGAGATAGACGTAGAATGCGACCGACCGCACAAATAAAGAAGAAAAAAGTGGGATGATGATTGAGGACGTTCGCTCGCTCGTCCAACTCATTCGTGCATAGCAAATTTAATTTCCGATCAATTATTAATAGTGTCTCGGCGCTCTTCTTCTTATTTTATGCTAATCACCTCGGCTCATTGGTCCGGTGATAAAGTGTGACGATGTCACGTTTTATATCGTCGTTAGACAATGTCAATCGAACCTGTCAGCTGCTGGCTTCGCACCCACAGGTTGATTGTGCAATAGAAATGCCTCCGTAGCCTTCTCACACTCATTCGCTTATATAAATTTTTTCTTCTCTTTTTTTGCAGGAGATGCTGTCTTCGGATGAGAGGGAGCTTCACTGTTCGTGCCACACTATACTTTTCTAAATCTTCTTCCTGACTACCTACCCCCGAACCTGCTACTATATACTGGTATGTGATACAACCACTTAAATACGTATATATACATGCACTTTTATCTTCAACACTGTTTTATTCTGAACTCTCTTTCGGTCTTATTTAGCACTACGATTTTTATATTATTTTTATTGCACCACTCATCCTATACTTACAGTATCAAATCGCATTTCATAATACGGCACATGAACAAAATATTCTGCAATCATGTCTCATAAAACCTCCTGCTCTCGTGTACATACACATAGGCAGGTTTAAGGGAGTAGGATAATGTTTTTCCCCTTACTGTACTACTAAATAGAAGGCGTACATAAGAAAATGGTTCTACATTGTCCGACACGATGCACATTAAATAAGTACAGACATAATTATTTAAATTCAAAGTGTTCTAATATTCTAGACTTTAGTGTGTTAGTCGACGAAATGAATAGTTCAAAGGAAAATCTTCACTCATGTTAGCGCTCTTTTGTATCAGTGCACTCATCCATAATTAAATGTTGTTTTCTTTCGGAATCTACTTTGCAAAAATAAGTTGAAATGAAAGTACTACTATCTACTAGGAACATGTACAGTTCTCTATGTCAACTCTCGGGTGTGAGGAAACTTGAACATGATATACATATCATATTCATGTATATCATATCTGCTGCTATCTGAGTTTGTAACATTCTAGCACATTCCACTACCAGCATCAGTAGGAATATAAAGACAGACTGATAGAAACTTATCTACATATGTGCATATATACAGGGAGTAAATAATTTGTATGTACAATTAGGTAGCCGCAAATGTTGAAGTGGCAGTGAATGTGGAATGGACGAAGGAATGCAAATTACATGTTGAAATGGGGTATTCATACGATGCACTACTACTGGTGCAGACATACAGAATACAGATATATATCTCTCTCTGTGTGTGTGTGTATATGTATGTGTTGCATAAGTGAACTGTGAAGTCGTTCAATAACAAAGAGTAGAATATTATCTTTGGATGATTCGGATGAGGATTTGCCCATGGGAAGTCGGAGGAAGTGTGTTGGGTAGCATGAGTGAATGGGAAGTGAAATGTATCTGGCTCTTTCTCTCTCTCTCTCTCTCTCTCTCTGTCTGTCTGTATATGTACCCACTATAATAGTACATTAGTGGCAGTGTGCTATCTACATATATCAGTAGCAGTGTTGGTAGTATTCGTGAGCTTTTGATTCTTGGAGCAGAACATTTTGGAAATCGTGTGTAATAATCGAAATGAAGATGAGACTGGGAGTTGGTGGGAAATGGTATATACATACTAATAGTGAATTTAAGTGAGGTGATAGACAAAGTAGGGAGAGAGAGAGCGAGCGAGAGGACATGATGGGCTGCGGCAGTGAAATGATGAGATGAGATTATAAGTAAAAAGAGAGCAAAGGAAAGGCGATGATGAGGATTGAGATGGCAATAGGTTTGTGCTCGGCATTTAGTTCCATTGCAGAGACGGAGACACGGAGACACGGAGAGACGGTTGCTGTTGGTGGGTAGTACGGAGCTTGGCTTGGTCTGCCTCGGCGGTCTGCTCTGGCGGTATCTTGTGGAGAGATGTATTAGTGGCGGTTGTCTCGGGTATCGGAGAGAGGAGAAAGAGATTAAAAATATCAAGGATGATGATGGTAGACTGAATTAGGAGAACGGGAGAATGTTTTGGGTCTTTTCGTCACATAACGATGTATATGATTGCCTGATTTCGGAGGGAATTGTGTGGAGTGGATGAAGGGAAAGCGGAGCAGCGAGCATTAGAGACCCCATGAATATTCATATATTTCCTAAGTTGTGCATAGGGCTCTTTTTCGGAGAGGATGATCATGAGGTTTCTCTTTTTCCCCTTCACCTCCTTTCCTCGTCCATACTTATACGTACACACAGATACAGACATACAAAATACACACTATCTCTCCGACTCGCCTCTTCCTTCTCTCTCTGCTCTCTATCTCCGCTACTACTTCCTATTATGTACACAGAGACAGACACATACTATCCTTGCATTGCCCATTCCGCTCTATATTACAGCAAACTACTAAATACTATCCACTGTGCTGCGGTGCGGACTCTGTGCTCAGCTCAACTTGCATCAATCCCATGTCCTTAGTTAGTAATAAGTACGACCAAGCTCCCTATTTACCATCGGCGAAATTCTCCTACTTTACACTCGAACATACTTTACTCACACAGAGATACCTCTATATTCTATACGTTTATGTGCTACACATCTCTCTCTCTCTCTCTTTCTCTACACACAGATCTCTCTCAGTCAGTCTCTACATATCTGCATTTTCTCCAACTACGCGTACTACTTACTTGTACGACCATTTCCATCCACCACTTCTATGTACTTATTTAAGTATGTATATATGTATGTCTTTCCTGCTCTCTCTTTCTCTCTCCTTCCTAGCTTCATATTCTCAATTCTAATCTTTGATTTCCGCGACTTATTCACATTCTCGCTTTATATGCAGTGGAAATGAAATGAGTAGACATAATATCCGAGAAGTGATTCGGGCCCATGGGCTTCTGTTTCTATCTTCTGTTCTCTTTGAATTTTCTCTCTTTTCATTCGTCTCTTCTGTTCTCATCTTCTCTCTCTCTCTCTTACACTCTTACACTCTGAGTTCACTTCTGCTGGCTCTCTAACTCTCTGCTACTTCTTCTTCCTATATACTCTTTTGCTCTCTTGAATTTCGTTTTGCACTCCCTTTCTCCCTCTCTCTCTCACACTATCTCTGTCTCTGTCTCTGTCTCTCTCTCTTTGCTCTGTGAAGCTCTTTTCCTCAGCCATTTGCTCTTCCATGACTTCACTTGACTATAGTCAGTCACTTACATCCAGTTTACTATGTACATATCCTAAACACCAGCCAAACAACGAGAACTGTAACGAATGTTGATTGTGAGAAGAGGTCTAATACACCGAATTATGTGCTGTCTCTCTGTCTGTCTCTCCGACCGAATACGAACAAGACGACTCAGATGTGTATAACTCACCATTCTCTGTCTACCTGCAAGAATCAACTAAATGTGTGAGACTTTCTATTTGTCTATCGTTGAAAACTGTCTTGTCTTTGTGTTTTCTCGGAAATATGTCCTACGTAATTAGGTAGCTATGTCTTTTGAATGTTTTATGAACTTTTCAATATAACCACTGTGTACATATATAGCATTCGGCTTTGCACTCGCACCACCGTCTTCTCAACTTCTACATCCTACTCCTGAATAACTAACTATAAGTGAGATATTGCAGACTACTAGTAGTCGTCGTATTCCCGTCCATAAATGTATATCTCGTAAAGTCTGAATGACTGCACATCCCCAAAGAGCATAGGTAACTGCAGGAATAATGTAAGACTCACCTACATGTATTTAGATATGTCGCCGAAATGATTGTACTCCTACATATATATACTACTGTGTGCAGCAGCAGCAGTACTTAAGAACTGTGTTTCATTTTGTGCGCGGAGCATGGTAAAATTGGAGTATGTAAGTAGTAGCAGTAGTAGATAGTGGAGCCAGGCAAATTGCTTCCCTTTGGTGGATTTGGTCCTAGGAGCCAGTCCAAGGGCTAAAACAGTGAACGAGAGAGACTGACAAGAACCGTAGGTAGTTAAGGAAGCCGTCGTAGCACCAACCATAATGAGTAAAAACCCCATCAATCTCCGTGGCTTGCGGCTTTTCTTGAGAGATGTTAATGATTGAGGTGTTATTAAAAAAGCCTTCCGGACAAAAAATGACGATTCGGAAACTTCATAAAATCACGCGCAATAAATCATTATCAGGGAAATAATAAGTAGCCCTCCCATTAGCTCTGCCGTTTCTTATCTATTTCATGAGCTCCTTGCTGTTCGTATATCCTTCCACTCGCTCGCTCACTCGCTCACAGTTCAACTTACTACATCACATCACATCACGTTACAGTCCACTTCAAACGGCTCAAGTCAAATTCAACATAGAAATCCCACCTATTTAATATACTGCTCTGTATATTCCACTAGGTAAGTAAGTACGTACACGTTTATACAAGCACGTATTACTTACTAATATAAACACAAAGGGTAGCAGTATTATTGATACTTATTGTATGAGCTGGGGACAGCCGGCAAACCATTCTACACAAGAGAACGTCTTATGCAATGGAATCGTAATCGTATGGAGAGAAACAGAGAGAGCATTAAAATACCTATATAGCTACAAATAAAACAAATAAATGGTTTCGTGTGTTACAGCATCGCAATAAAGTATACAATGCTTTTCTTTTCTGTGCTTTGCTGTTGTTAGCTCCGTGCTCTTATTGTCTGTAGTACTTGTTAGCTGGTTTATTGTTAGTTAGTTTGGCCATTCGTTGCTTCACTGCATCCAGTCAGGTAGAATAGCTTTTCGTTCGTTCCTTCTCTTCTTGCACTATATATATATGTATATACGTATATATATATATTTGAATACACTGTGGTAGTACGGGAGGAGAGAGACTGTGTGCTTCTTTGGTCTTTACTCGCCAAATCTACATCCTATCGTTTATTTACGGGAAACCTTCATGGGAAAATATATTCATACTAATAGCTACTCTCCTTCTGCCATGCTTCTTTTCATTCGTTCCACTCCACTTTTCTCACAATCACCCATACAGATAATGTACATTAGATAGATAAACCATGGAAAGCCATGCCATAATATTGTAGCCCCAGCGATACTACAGCCAGGCCATAGAGTCAAGTCAAAATCGCTCTCCTGCTTCGTTGACTGCTACTTATGTTTCTGTGTATCTTTAGGGTCTTTGAGTTGTGACAGTAATTCTAACCTACCTTCTCTGCTTCTCTCTATCGCTTTCCTTGGTCGTCTTTAATCCTGCATCCGTGTTATGCGCCTGTACGCTGTGCGATGCACAAGTGTCATTTTACTGCCAATTAACTATCTTTGCCCATTTATCTATTTCTATATCGCACGATATCCTTTGCTGTAAGATTTTTACTTGATTTTATGCCCTTTGAACTAAATGCTCATTACTAATGCTCCTCTTTTTCCATTAAGAGCTTTTATCTATTTATTATTACGATTTAATGATGTCCACCAATGATAAATACATGCATCAACTCTATGATACATATAGAGTGAATGTAATATATGTTCCACTAATTACTATCGCAAGATTATATATGTAAAAGTAGCCAGCGAATGTCTACAAAGGAGATATGCATTTATTGCCGCTTTGTATAAATACTACAGTGTGATGGTATCTGTTCATGAATGATGCGGATATAATGATGGCATAGATACATAGACTGTATGTACGTCTGGACATATTGAGTAACTCAGTGACATTCCTATTTGTAATAAGAATGGGAAGCGGACGTCACAATTTCAATCGAGAAAACGAGCACTCTCTTCTTCTTCTTCTTTTGGTACGTTATACGTATGGTCGTATATCTTGCTAATTGCTTGTTTGCCTGAATGTATGTACATATATCGGTGCGGCGAAAGAGGGAATTTTTACAAGAAATTCACTTACTCACTTAGCTGTGTAGATACGATTCGTATATATTCGTTGTTAGTCGAGCAGACAAACTGATGTGTACATGTGTAGGCCCGTGTGATGAACTAGAGTGAGCGAATCAAATGAACTACAGAGTGCCGGACTGCACTACAGAAAAGCAAAGATCGGTCGAGCGGATGGATGGGAAGCATGGGGAAAGATCAAAGAGAGAAATGTGTAGTTATCACTCAAAAAATGACATCTAGCTCAAAGACGGATTCCCCAAATAAGATGGATGACGTGAGCAATTAATTTTTCTTTTGAGATGCTCAATTTTTTCCTGTCACTAGTCTTTGTTTTTACTTTTCTTCTCGTATGCTTACACTACACCTTGCCTCAACAAATAGTACCAACTAATAGATCCACAACAACATACACATCGTTCGTTCCCACTGTATCACATCTCTCTCTCTCTATCTATCTATCTCTCGATGTGTGTGTGTACACACTTGGAATCAGACTGGAATGTATTGGTATGCACACATCCATATTTATATGTGTAGCTACAGAACAGATACTATTTCCAATAAGTACACACACAGAGAGACAGACAGTATAATGATACTCGCTAAGTATAGTGCATGAGAGAGAGAGAGAGAGAGAGACATGAGAATTTAGGTAGTGTATGGATGTCAGCAGAAAAAATGAGTTTCCTCCCGTAGCTTCAGTTCACTTGCTATACTTTTTTCTGCTCGACTTACTCATCTGTCTATCTGTGTTTGTGACAAATTAGGCAATAGCCAACTTCTTTCAAACTGTGTATCTACTGCAAGAACAAATTGTAGATTAACAAAACAGCTACTCTCAAGTCTGGAGGCTACGGTAGTTAGTAGTGAACTTGAGCAACATACTTGTTCATCCTATATCAGTAAATATATAGTAAGTAGAGAGTAAGACAGAGAGAGAGTAGACAGAAGGTTATTATTATTACTATACTACTCACTTACTAGTAGGCTCACTCAGATCACGAGTTCATGCAATGGGTCTAGTATCCGCTGCTATATGTATTAGTGTGTCTCATTGTGTATCTGTGTGTGCAAGTGAGCAAGTTTTGCTAAGAAAGAAGACAAGACAGAGCAATGACAAACTTAAAGTGCAGCTCATAACAACAGTTGCAAGTGAGTAGTGACCTGACTGACAGTAGTAGTGAGTGTATATGTAAGTTTCCCCGTGTGCTCCTCCTTGCATGCAATAAGTATAGGGCTGTGTTGCTCGCATAGCACACACAACACAAGACAAGAGAGAGAGTCTTATGTTTTGGTTATTAAAATTTCCCACGGTTCCAGCAGCTGTACTTCAGATTAGCCACGTAATTTTTCAGGTACTGAAATCATTCATTTCTTGTGTCGAGCTCCGTAAGTTAACTTGCATGGCAGCATTACGTTCATTATACAATACAAAGAGTATAAGCCACGACGGCATAGTGTTTATGTATGGTAGAGAGTAGTAGTAGCAGAAGCAGTCATCTCATCAGTGCAATAGTAATAATAGTTTGTAGTGGTGATGGAAAAGTGGAATAAGGCGATGGTGGCAGTGAACAAAACAGAATTTGAGCATTACATTGCATTGGATAGGCTTAATAAGAGAACAGATTTGTTGTAATGGCTTGCTTTGCATTGCATGACATGAGATTGAATACTCGGCTTCCAGATTCCCCCTCCTCCGCCTTCCCTCTCTTTTCTCGACTCGTCTCGTCTCAATGAATGATTGACAATGGAATTTCCTTGTCGAATTAATTTCTAGTCGATCTTTTTTATTCTCTGTTTTCTTCCACCATTCTAATGTAATGAAATGCGCTCTCTCTCCTCTCTCCATTCACTGCCATAGTCTTTACGACTACACATGTTCATCGCTGCTGACTGTCTTCTCTCTGTCTGTGTACATTGCAATCACTGTCTTCTCCTTATAACATTAATTCGATTTGTCCCTCATCAGTCTTTCTTCCCTGGAACAGGATGACGAGCGGGTATTTATCTTTTTGCACACCCACATTATATAATGGATTATTGCATTACACAAAGTCTTCTTGCCGTCCTCACCATCCTATGCTCCTGCTCTCTGCTCTCATATTCATTTCACTCACACGCTTCTCTCAATCTCATTGTCCTCTCATTCTACTTGTCCCATTCAAAACCGATAGTTGGTCGCAATGTTTTATCAAATTCATTTCCTTGCCACTAATACGTAATCGTGTACAACTCCAATTTAAACTTGTTCCTGATCTCAATTTTGCTTATCATATGCAGAAAATTTCACAACGAAAATTTCAATTAATATTATCATACTACAGTAGAAAAGTATAGGCAAGGGAATAGATTATACAGTGTATAGAAAACTACTGTTTAGTGTGTGTGTCCTGTGCTGTGCTGTACATAGAATAACTTGACAGAAGCAGACACACACAGGTGGGTGGGTGAGTAATCACCGTCGCTTTCAATGCGATCGCGCTAACTTGGTAACTAACAATAAATACATGAGCCATAAAAGCCTGTTGAAGTAATTAAAAATTACAAGCTGTACCTGTAAGGGAACCTGTTAATGGTCTTTATTAACAACAGACCGCAAAAATGAATGCAGATAATGAAGCAAGTGCAATTCATTCAACAAAAACTGGTTTCTGGTGGTCGACGGAGCTAAAAATACGTTGCCGGCGTCCTGTCTCTCTCTCTCTCTCTCTCTCACTCTTTTCTTCCACACTCGTTCAACACTTATTAGTTTATGCAATGTTGCTCACTCTCCGTCCTGCATGTACGCTACATCACACTACTGTTCATTATGTTCATGTATAAAAATTCACACAGAGAGCGAATTTCTACCACTTTACTTGCATAATGTCATAAAGAAGGCACAAATTGATGAATAATGGCCAATGTAAATTCAGTTATTGACTGGAGTGAGCGTTGAGTGTAGACTCTGCACTAACAATATTAGATGCGGTTGAGCATGTAAATGCGTGGGGAGCTTCACAGAGAGGCAAAAACAGCTAAAAGCAGTGTACTTATATAATGCTGTACTAAATATCACACTGTCATCTATATATAGTTATATGGGCTACTCCACTTAACTGCAGTATATACATATAATATGCTCTCTACAGGCCACATCACACTGTTGGAACACTTCTTGGCCGTCTGTGCACTCGACAGAGTAAATTTACCATCTATACATATATATTTGTACTTATGTGAAGGCTCTATGCTGTGTATGTACAATAGAAATAAGTAATGTAGTGGCAGTGTTTGCAGAGAATGGAAGGTTAGAGCTTCTTACAGTGCTGAGCAGCTCTGTAGATTGTGTGCTACCAAGTCATCTTGTACTCATGTTTGCCTGGCTGATTGATTTGATTAAATCATTGTGTGAGCTAGCGGGGAGAGAGAGAGAGAGAGCGAGAGTGAGCGAGAGAGCTACGTTCAGGATTAAAGCTGGAGGCTATGGATTTTGAATGGAATTTAAAAGCCGATAGGACGAAAAGAAATAATTGGTGATTAATGAAAAGAAGAAATAATCAAGGCTATGACAACAAACGAACAAACGGAGTCTGACAACAGGGAGTGAGTGAGTGAGAGAGAGAGCAAATGTGGGAGCGGAGAGACAGACAGACGTGAAAATTCAAAAGCAATGACTATATAATTATAAATGTGTATTGGCTGTTGACTGTTGGGTGGGGGGATAAGGGAGCTCTCGATGGCTTTGTGTTTGATGGCTAGCGAATATTTAATGTATGAATGAATGAGGCGCTTGGTGGAATCGCAGATGATGATAGTGGTGTGGTGGTGGTCGCAATTCAAAAGAGGGTTGGCCAGTTTACTCAAGAAAATCGGGATCACCGAGCACTTGAGAAACACACAGGGAACAGAGACAGCACCGAAGCACAGGAAGAGATTCCTTGTGAGTGAGATGGTATAATGGGAGCGAGAGAAAAGTCGCAGAGAGCAGGACGTGGCTGCAGTTAAATTTTCAACGAGAAGTGAGCGAGTCTTCGGAGAGGGAAAGCGAGAAGATGCGACACAGGAAAAAATCAAGTGCTCTTGTTGTCAACTTTGAAAATTTACTAGTGAAAAGTGAGCAGCAGCAGAGGCAGCAATGGTGGTAGTGTGTGTGCACTGGTATTAATGAATTAATATTAGAGGGCTGACCTACCACTGACTGTGATTCAAGCAGGAATAAGTATATAAGAGAGCGAGAGAAAGGCAAGAGGACAAGAATGGCAGAGCAAATTATTTGATTAGTTAGAGATAGGATGTGCTTGTGAGCTGAGCTCATGATTCCCGTCGGTCGGTCTGTCGGGAGAACTCCAAATGGAATGGATAGGGGATTTCAAGTAGAGAAATTGATGAAGTTTTTTAAAACATGAGTGGAGGATGGAGGAATTAGGAATTAAAAGGACGGAAGGAAGGATTGTAATCAAAAGATATATCTTTTTATTTTAATGAATTTTCGCATCGTGAAAGGAGAAGAGATCAGAGCGACTTTTTCCTTGTGGAAAGAAAGTAAAGAGAGCTTGGCTATGAGAGATCAAAAGACAACTCGCTCTCTCACTCTCTCTCTGTGTGTATGTATATGTGTGTGTGTCTCTCTCTCTCTACGGCTCTCTTCCCATCTCTTCAAGTACCAAATATCTGACATTATAACTATCTCTCCTATGTACATTCAAGTACTAAAACTACCATCGAATGCATGGCTCTAGTTACTTTAGTGCACATCTACATCTCTCCGTCTGTTCTCTCTGTGTGTGTCTTGTTCGCCCACTCTCTCCATTGTGGAATCATCGTGCAAGTTATATGAGCAGTTACTACCACCCTTCTTTCTCTGTAGTGTGTACTAGATCTTTTCTGTGTCCCAGCACTTGCTTACGTATTACTTAAGCAGATAGAGAGAGAGAGAGAGAACAGAGATCAGATATATGGCCTCCTTTTACGTATCTGTCTATCCATCCAAACTTTAACTTAACGAACACTACCTACTTAAATTTACTTTACTAGTTGAAAGAATATGTACATCGCATGACTATCTCTATTTACGTATTAGCCACGACGATGTGTTTCCTCTATCTCTCCCTATATCCTCTCCTTAATACCATTTACTGTTAAGCTCGGTGGAGGTACTGTGGAACACTTGCCCTTACTTTGATACTCTTGCATACCACCCTGCAATTCTACATCTGTCCAGGGTCACAGAAAATAAATTCCGTTTGGATTTTTACGAATAATTAAAATGGTCGGACGGGTAACCAGCTCAACTGAGAACTGGATAATTAATTTATATTTTAGATAATTAATGGATGAAAAATGTGTGATTACAAGTGACCACTAACTTGCTGATACAGGGTGGTTAAAATTTGTAATCTCAGTGCAATTAAAAGTATTTAAAAAATGGAAACTACTTTTGGAGCACCCTGTATATATTACTTGTGTACATATGTATCTGTATTTGCTAGGCCGACACTTGTACAAAAGCGTATCAGTAACTGAGCACATAATGTCCAAAGCAGTCTTTAATATTCACTTGGTCTGTCCGTATGCCTTCCTGTATAGTTGGAGGAGCCACGATGTTGCACGAAGAAAAGTATAGGAAATCTTTCGCTACATACATAAGTGTGTATGGTGTATGTTTAAGACTATGTGCAGAAGAAGCTCAGAGAGAGAGAGAGAGAGTGAGAGTGAGTGAGAGAAGGGATCGAGAGTGCAAGTGTGGAGTAGGAAGAAAGGAAAAACGAAAGAAATTAAAGTGAGTCCTTCGTAGGATGCCCATTTTCCGTAGCTTCGTCTGTTTCGTTTTGCTCTTTTCTCTTTCTGTTTGTACTCGTCTGTCTTCTTTCACTTTCTTTCTTTGCTCACTCACTCACTTTCTCTCTCTTTGTCTATACAAAGTGTAGTGCATAGAATTGGCCTGTAGTTGCTCAGGCAGATACTTAGACAAAGAAACATGGACTATATATATTCAGTAAACGGAGAGCGACAGAGAATGGAGAGCACGGAGCAGCGGCAGCAGCAGCAGCAGCCCTGGTTAACTTTGGTTTGATCTTCAATGCTTAATGGGTCCAACTCATTCTCCACATCTGATACACAAATCTGTACTATCAATTATTCGCTGCTCAGATGAATGCTGCTCAAGATGAGGGCATCAATACTGCTCACAAACTCACCATTGAACTTCCCCGAGATATGAATAACTCAGAGAGTGAGCTAGCGAGCAACTTAACGCAACCTCCATTCACTCTCCGCACAAAACTCACAACAATTTCGTTTTGTGCACCAAAGCTCCGGCACACAACAGTCAACTCATCTTCCCTTCACTTTATACTTTACTTGAGATGACTCGAAGCTAATACCGTTCTCAGCTTAACTCATCTCTCTCTCTCTCTCTGTGTGTGAGTGAGCTGAGCTGAGCACAACACAGCCGAGCCACTGTCTGCAGTGTTCACTGCGGATCATGCAGGCTCCCCAAAATTGAATATTGTTCAACATGAGACATGAGGGTCCCCTGATTATCTCCCAGCTCTATTTTATGGAATTACTAATGACAAGTCGAACTTTACAAAATAAACTACAAAAACACATAGCCTCTAAATGTTCCACTACCATCTACTTGAACAACTATCTACGTGTACTATCTGCACAGTCTACATACAGTCTGCTATATTTAGTATTTAGAGAGCACTCGGTGACTTTTACAAGTTGGCATTTAATTTCCACGTCACAAAGTACAGTCTGTGACTTGACTTGTGAGCAGACTAATTTGACATTGATAATTCCGTGCTGTTTTTTCCTCGCCGCTTTCTCATGTGATATATTAGCAGTTGCTCGATATATACTAACTAACTAAGCACCCCTATATATATATATAAATCTGCTCTCTCTCTAAATAGTATATATACGAAATTTCCTTTGCCTGTCTTCTAGTAATAGTCCTTCTATCTGAAGTGCCATTAGATTACTTTCTGACATACATCTCCCTTCAACGAATGTATATTACACGTATATATACAGTAGAGTACAGAAATACAAGTGAGAAAAATACGACAATTTCTGTGTATCATCGATATGATCTGTTTTGGCATATTCAAATGTTTCCAAGAATTTATGCGGCATCATATATCATGTAGGAGAAATTTGTGTATAGATTTATTTTTAAAATCATTCATGTATTTATTCCATCACATATCATTTCTGCCGTGTACACATGCATCGGCATCTTTAAATTTCTTATTTGCATTATTCAAACTACTGACTCGTAGTAAAAGGACGTGTGCCAAAAAAAACGCAGGCTTAAAGCAAACGGAAAAACATTCACAGTGTTACTTGTATTCTGTGTTCTCTTACATATGCATATCTGCAATTAGAAGTACGACGAAAGTTTCTGGATCATTGTAGATGTGCTATTTGTAGTGTTTCACGCTTCATTTCAGGTCTAGAACGCCGCTCTCTCACTCTTATCTTTCACTTTTTATCGCATTTCTTCATCCAGACGTTCAGCTATAACTGAACGACTCGGTTCCCTATGACAAAAATACATATAGTGCACATCAAACAACGCTATAATAATCTTGTATGTAATCTTACATCCAGCAGTAAGTAGTGCAAACATGCAAGTTCTCGATAGCGCAACGAGAAGAGCTGGAAAGGTTTAATAATATGCAACGTCGTATTTTTTTCAGACTTTGGAAAAATAACTTGTCAATTTGGAGCTGTGCATTTCTACGGCTTTTCCATCACCGTCATCTTTGTTCCTCCTCGCAGCCAGCCTACTATAAAATTCAAGCATTTATTACCAATAAACCTACAAATAGTAAAGTGCACCGTCTATTTAAGAGATGTCATCTTCTATGAATGGGAGGAATGAAATTCTAAATGCTTCCAACGGAATTTTTTGATGTTCCGAATTGTTTTAGTATTTATTTTCTCCCTATACGCCGTTCCTTTGTAGCTCCTGCAATTTCAACCATGGAATAAAACTTTTCGTTCCTTAACCTCTTCCAGCGCAGCAGCGATTTCAAATATAAAACTGAATACAAAGTGTGGCCAAGGCAGGTGTACTCGCATTCCATATTATACATATAGCAGTATATACGAGTAGTATAGTAGCATTGCATGGGAAAGTGTTATCCGCCCTGGAAGAATTTAGAATAATCGTATTTATACAAGCAATAGCATGGATATAAATCTAACAATATGAAGTGACCGTTGAATTGGGATTTTGTGCTCATAACTTTTGAAGACATAGTAAATAAATATGTGAACATGGGGAAGTTTCCGAGATAAGTGGATGAGACTTGAGCTCTGGTATGTATTATGTACGTATGAGTGTCAGTAGAAAGGAATCGCCGAGCCTTGTGAGTCGGATGACCTTTGTGCGGCCGACGGGAAAAGGTAATGGAGATTTATAGCCTCTTAGACTGATTGATTTATCAACGACAAGTGGTTGATTCAGGGCATTTGCCTTCTACTAATATCATTTTTATTCCAAAGGCACAAACGCAATTTTCATGAAGAAATAAAGGGAACTGCACACACACACATTTATGTACATACAAGCATAGCATACGACCACACTCTAATACGTAGCAGGTACATACGTATTAAATTGAAGCTGCGGCAACCAAAGCATATGGAAACCTACCCCTTCCCCATATGCTCAAGAGTGTATGCATGCATAATAGTACACAGATAAAGTAAGTACTACTTTGTAGATCTATTCTCTGAGATCATTTCATTAAGGTTACATCAAAAGACATCTGAAGGGAATAGATTGCTCTGTGTACGTACATTTATCTATCTAGCAATTCTTTCCACTCTCTCTCTGTTTCCCGCATCCATACAAGGTTGTTTTTAGAGTAAACGGGCATATGTAGCACTGTTGAGGATGTTGGGAGTGATTCGTGTAGGGCACAGCAGCAGCGCACAATTTTCGGTATCAATATTACCTGTACATGCATGTTTTATCTATATCCACGGTGTTATTGTGTGGGAATGGGCATTGCGAGAGGAATGTGAACGAATACTACGATATCACAGATGAAAGTTACATTGGACATAAATTCTTAGCTAGGTATAAGTACTTATAGCACTACCTCCAGATAATTGTGCATGGTGCATTGTACGGGTACCATGTACATGTAGGAAATATGTGCAAGTGTGCTACACACACATATACACACAGTGTTACAAAGAGTCAAAGAGTCAAGTCGAGTCAACTTTATTCGTATGTAGTAGAATGGTGGTTTCGTTGCAGTCGATGCACACATACACACACTCAACGTGTACATAACTCCCCTCCACTTCATAAGAGAGCAGCAACTGGCACAGAGAATAGTTCTGATCCCAGCTCCAAATACATTGTAGTAGTAGCAGCGTATGTCGCAGCCTCCTCATCCTCTCAAGTTCGCACTGCTACATGCATATAGACGTGAGACGTGCAGAGAAAGAGGCTCTAAAATATTTAAAAGCAGTTCAAAATTTTCATTCTATTCTCCTGACTACATAGAGGGCCCTCTCTCTCTCTCTCTCTCTCTCTCTCACTCTCTATAGTCCATTACACAAAATGTGCAAGACAATAATAATGGAATCCTGAATTGGCGATAATGTTGTAGCAGTGGAGGATACATTTCCCACTCAATCAGACTGACGGGGACAATCAAATCGAATACTTGATTCCCACTCCACATGCATACATTCCGACATTCATACAAATTGCTCATCACAACATTACACGACTCTCCGTCTCTGAAAGGCTCCAAATCACTCATGTTGCCCTGAATTGTCTCTATCTTTCTTTTCAATTTCAACTTCTATTTTCATACATTATGTCACTGGTAACGCTTCAATTTAAACTCCCTGCACATTACCGCTCGCCTCCATGTAAAACATCCACCGTATAAAATAAAGCGATCCATTAAGCCAGCCACTCGCTTCCCAAAGCAGTCCCAGCTACCTAAACGTGTCTAACATGTCATGTAAGTATCATCATAATAGTAATCGCTACTTTACGCCTGCACTGCTACTATTTACTAGTACTACTGTACATGGTAGGTACGTATGTACACTGTGTGCTTCTGCCGCCGCCACCGCCCCATCCACACACACACACACACACACACACATATATATACACAGAGAGCCGACGATGACACGAACAGTGAGACGCCACTCACACACAACAACCACTTCTTTAAACCATCATTCAAACACTCGAAAGAATTTCATCTTCTCTACTCGCAAATTCAAAAAAATGCAACAACAAATAGAATTGTGCGACGACTTTGTTTTCTCTAGTGGCGGGTGCTTGCACAGTCCATGTGGACATTTCTGTCTGTCTGTGTGTATACCAGTCATCACAGCAAACACAACAACTTATATCTCCATTCTTTCCCTGTACCACTCAACTGTACTCCATCATAATAATCAGACCAATATGCACTCTGCATCTACTATTTAGTACGTATGTATTTCGTAGAAAAATCCTATAGAAGAGTTGAGCAGAGCCTGTGTCTGTAGTTACATCCTATTCGTCTATTTGTATCTCTCTCTCTCTCTCTCTCTCTCTGGTAGATGTTTAGCCAGAAGCGCATGGATAATGCTTTAATTGAAAGAAGCATGTAATGGATGGAAATTCAGAGGCAGACAAACACAGTTAGTTTGACGTTAATAATAGTTTTTCATCAGAATTGGAACATTAGTGAAGGACAGGGCTCGACTACTGCTCCAACCACTCGCTGTGTATACATTGCAGTCGCGCACTCACTCACTCACTCAGTCAGTCAGTCAGATAGGAAAGAGAGAGAGAGAGAGAGAGAGAGAAGTAGATATGGATGGATGAGGAGTATTGCAAATGATGGATATTAATAGGGGCAAAGATTTGTGGGTAGCTCAACTTAATGTAAGTATGGGCGATGAGGGTCTTTACTTGATTGTAGTATATGTGTGTGCTCTGTGGCTAATATCCAGCCTCTGTTCTTATGCACAGACCACAATACGTAATATTACAGCAGAATCATATTATTCAGTGCACACAGCCAAAGAGCACAGCATCAAGATTTCATGTTATTATTTGTATTAAAGGTCTATATAAGCAAAACAGAAGAATGGAGAGGAGACAACTAACCTGCTGTTCTTCTCTTCTTTCTCTTCTGGTATGCGCTTTTATCGTCGACTCTCTCTCTCGCTCTCGCTCTCGCTCGCTCTCCTTCCTTCTCTCTATCCTATCCTCCTTCATATCATTCTATATTATATGATATTATGGAGTCGTAATAAGCCGGACCTGTACACTATATAGTATCCGCACTATATTTATAAGCACCACTGGTGCTCACTGTGCAGTATGATCCGCATTCTGTGATCTATCGCTCACATCATCCCCACTGTACACGAGGACGACTACAAGACGGCTCCTAGAAGCTTTAGAGTTATGTGATGTAATGGTGAGCAGCGCGCTGTGCTTATGTAATGCAATGTAATGTAAGGTAATTTGTTTGATTGGCTTGTTTTGTGTTCATTTGTGAGGAAGGCTGTTTATTTTTATACGATAACCTTTTTTCTTTCCCCAAAAGGCTTCCTAATGATAATTAGTGCTTAGGCACTCATGATGCGCTCTGTAGTCAACTGACGATCTCTCTCTCTCTCTCTCTTACATTCTCGTCTGCAGGAAAAAGAGCGTTAGAAATCAAAGCGAGCACTAAAAGATGCCTTAATTGTCCCCCCTCAATAAATATTTATTGCTTCACTATATTGCAATGAACTCTATAATTTCATAAGGCAATGCATGAGAGCCTGTTGTCTCAATGGCTTTCTAATGTCTACATAGTCTGATGTGGCGAGTCGCCTGTGCGCTGCTCTCGTCTCCCAATCCACCACCACCTATCTCTGCACTAATACCAACTGCTATGCACTTAATGCCCATCTCCATCACTGCACATACTAATAAGACCTATTCATACACTGCCCTTCATCCACCACTCACTCACTCTCAATGCACATACACATGTAACACTTACTTAATACATTACATACACTGTACACTGTATTAGTATCTCTTCAGGCTGGCTCTGTCATTGTTATGTTGTTGGCTTTTCAGCAGCAACAGCATTTTGTGTCTGTTACATAAGCACACACACAGTCAAGTCATGTCAAGTAATAGTTTGTATTTGTATCGGCACGGGATTGAAAAATTGTATACAATGTTCGTCTATTCATGTAGTCCAGTTGTTGTTGTTGTTGTCCGAGCTGTGCAGTCTCTCCTTCTTGTTGTTGTTGTCAGTGTTGTAGTAGTGTGTATTCTGGTGTGTTGAGTGGTGGACGGTTGCGTGGGCTCAGAAAGTATATGTTTGCTGCTTCTTGGCTTAAATGTGATGATGATGATGAGCGGAGCACAGGGTAGTCGTAGTTGCATTCAGGCACACCCGATATCATAACAGAACACAATGATCCCATCATTATCTCATCTCTCTCAACCTATATACATACATAGTAGATAGAAAAAATTTCTGAAATATTCTATCGCTACACAGTATGTACATTATATGTAGTAGTACTTTATATAATAGTAGGTATACATTAAGAAGGTAGAGTAGAGAGCGAGAGAGGTAGGGCGAGATGAGCATAAGTAGCTCTCCAGCTAAGAACACATTAGAAACAGACAGATATATTGCTACTATGAGGCTGTAGGAACACATTGAGCTTTTGACTGAAATATCTTCTTCATATCTCTACAAAGAGCATTTAGCATCATAGTGAACGTATTCAATCTGTGTATATGGCCTGCGCCTTTCTTCTGGGGTATGATGAACTTTACATTCGACTTCACTCATTGTCGGCTAAGCTGATTGTGAGTGGGTGAGAGTGAGACGTGTCAAAATATCCCTTGTGCGGTAGCGGATTTTATTTCATTTGACGTGTTTGTTTTGTTGTTGTATGTATCTGTGTGTGTGTATGTGTCTGTGTATGTGTGTGTGAGTGTTTGTTGACAGAAAGGGAGATGTAATCGACAATGGCTCATACAAATGTACACACTAACGATAAGCTACTTACTTAACTGCCAGAATGTATATACACGTAAGTATTAGGGGAGTGCAGTTGTAGCATGGTATACTTAGTATAGTTGGGCCATAGCAGAGCACTGTTCCATTGTCTCTGCTCGCTGCTTCACAGTTAAGACAAGTCAAGACAGTGGATGCTGATTTCATGACATTTTCCGTTCAAATTAATGCTTCGCATTAACCTAATCGTCGTGTATGTAGATAGACTGTGCGCTTAAGTTGCTCACAGTGTCGACAATTCTTATTTATCTGATAAAATTAAGTATAGGAATTTTGCTGAAGGTTATTACTACTACTTTCTTGTCGAGCACAGTGAACAACATGCAGTAAATTCTTAGTAGGCAATTACTGATTGCTTTGTTTGTTGCAAGGGCTAGCATTAATACTTGCTGTTCTCTCCTCCTCGCAGAAGAAGACGACTAAGAAGGGAAGGAAGAAATTATTCTTCAGAGACTGTGTGCACTTTGTATGTATGTACTAGCAATGCACGGTATAGTAGGTACAGTCTTTGCATACATCACATCAGCCTGTACAAAAGTTGCACATAATAGTATTTGCTGTTTTGGTTGCTAAATGGTTTGATCATGTGAGTGCAACTGAAAGGAAGGGGGACTGTTTGCAGTTCAAGCACAAATACATATTATGTACGGTGGCCCTGTGTATGTACTATAAGTAAGTTAACTGGAGACATGCTAGAATGCGACATGGATGCATGCAAGTATGCAATGTATTTGTACAATTAGAGATATTGCATCAAGTACATAGTAGTCGTATAATTAGAGCTACAAATCACACTTAAAGATTAGCATGGCTGATAGATAATAGGATGTGGAATGGTCAGAGCATTTTATTGATGAATGGTAATCGAGTGAGAAAAAACGAGGTCCGTGTCTGGCCAGTTGAGAGAGTTGATTGTCGTGTAGTAGTTATAGTAGGACGGTTGTTGTTGGTTCACAGCGCATTAAATGGTTGTATAGCAAAGAGAGAGAGAGAGATGGATGGATAAATTGATGCAAAGCTCCTCTCTCCGTACTGCACTACATGTGCTATACAGTATAATGTGTGTGTGTGTAGAGAGAGAGAGACGTCGTAGCAGAAATTATTACATAGCAGACTTGTATAAATATAAGAAGGAAGAGGCCTAAGAAAAGCAAAGGGAACAGCAGCAACGGGTAGTCTTCTAAATGAGCAGTGGATTGGATTGAAGAGGGATGGATTGGATGAGCAAATGATGGCAGAGGAGTCGTCGTCGTCGCTAGTAGCGAGGCAAGGCTGTAGGCGATATAGTTTTAATAAGGAAAAAAGTGAATGATTGCATAGGAAGCCATCAGTCACAAAATCTGACATCGCCTCTGCTCATTTGATTCTCCGTGTGGAGAAGTGCCGGTTTTTGAGTTTCTTTTCGTCGGTATCCTATTTGTTGTGTGTGAGTATGTGTACTATATAATAGTGCACAGTCGATCTTGAGTACTTATTTGTTCCTTTTTGTAGTCTGCACTGAACTGAACTGTGCATTTGCTTTGCTTTGATATCCTCTTACTAGTCACTCTCAGTGCAATATGTATTTACATGATGTTGACTGAAGTGTGGTTGGTGGCAGTAGTAGCTATGTGTGTGTGTGTGTGACTTCTTCGAGACACTGGTTGTACTGTGTAGAGAAGGATAGAGACAGAGACATGAGATCTGTTGGATGTGGATAGATTCCAATGGATATTTGATAATGAGAGAAGAGAGATAGACATAAAGAGAGCAGACATTATGGATAGATAGAGAGGCAGAGAGCAGAGCAGAGCAGAGCAAAGCAGCCAGACAGACAGAGAAAGAGTTTTGAGAGAGTTGCGAAAAGCATATCAGATCACATCAGTGGAATTATTATGGCTGGGAGTGAAAGAAGGAGAAGAGGAGCGGATGGAAGCCAGGCACACACACACACAGACCGAATGATGATGTCAAATGGAGTCATTCGTGGATAATCAACGAATTTCTTTCATTGATTTGGTGAGGTTGTCTGGTCCGTGCATAATTAAAAACATCTTGAAGAGGGTCTGTGATGAGGCAAAGGATGAGAATGATGATGAGAAATCGTATCTGCTCGCTCTCTGGCTCTCTGGCTCTCTCTCTCGTTCTCTGTGTATGTCACCGCAAGAGCATCCCGTAATGATGACGACTCCCTTTATTATATCTTGTCCCGAGGAAAAAAATCTAATTGCTCATAATTGGATCTATGCGGTAATCATGTTCGCTGGCATTTTTGCCCTTTCCTCAATGCCGACACTGCTACGAGCTCCGCTCTCTACGAAACTACACAAATTCACTCACTCACTCACTCACTCACTACATACACTCCACGATTATGTATCCACTATGTGTGTCTGCATCTGCAATGCACTGTACATCTTCTCATCATCATCATCATCATCTCATGAGTATCTAGTACTGGAAGGATTCAAAGTCGACATGACCACGTTATGTTTTGTTATGTTACTTTATCCTTTGCTGTGTTTTTCTTTTCTCTCTCTCTCTCTCTCTCTCTCTCTACATGAACGTATCCCTGTACACACTTCATAGTCACTTGCGTTGACGAGAGCACATATGTGTGTCTCTCTTTCCGTAGCCACTACCACAATGTACGACAAGCTACTATTTAGATTTACTCTAGTAGAAGTATTGTGTATTGCTGGCAGTCAAGTCAACCTTATCATCGTCAGTTGTCATATTACAATTGCTCCATCTATAATCAGCACGGTCCTCCCAAGAACAGTGCACTTACAATTACAAGTACTACTTGTACATGTACATTAAAATATGTAGCAAAGCAAAGCACCAACATCACTGTGCGACTAAAATAGTCGTAATTTCACCATCAGTCATAATTGTACATTATCTACATTCTGCCTACCATCATAGGACACAGTCAGTCGCTCAACATTTGTCACAAGTGCATTGATGATGTGTGTGTGTGTTTGCCCTGGCTGAAAGTGAAGTTGCTCCGCACTCGGAAAAGAATGTGACTGAGAGAGCATTATCATTTCATTAGGAATACCTATTACCTTCCACTGCTAGCAAATGCTGCTTTGTCGGCTGTACTTTATTAATGTGCACAACATAAGCACTAGTGTCTACTTACTGCTAGTAAAGCTTACACATGTTATATAGAAAAGTATTTTATATGGGAAATTCTAACATAATGTGAGCATTTGGGCCCGTGACGTATTTCAAGTAAATACTGGTGACTGTGAGTTCAGTTGGTTAACATGAGTCGGGTAGAGGTAACCAACAGAAGATGTTTTTGATTGTATGTTGAGCTTTTTTGATGTGAGAGTCCGTGTGCATCGTTTAGACCTATTAGATGGAATGGTCGTTATAGAATCATCTTTTGTGGCTCATTTTGTTTGCATCTATAATAAAATAAGTGGGGTTCGTTGTGTTGGTATGGAATTCGACGGAGCACTACTATTTGAATGTTTGATGCGTCCACAGCTACAAACACACATGCACAGGCACATGCACATAGAGGCACAAGGAGACAGAGAGAGAGACACAGGCAGGCCTTTGACGTACCACATAATAATTGTATTCAGAGGAACGGCCGTAGATTCTCGAAATGGGAAGGATGATGTTGAGCTGATATTTATCCGGTGACATTACGACCGAAATTTTTTGGTACAGGTGGACATTTCTATGCCTAGACTGGCTCATCTACCATTTCACATGAGATTTTCTTTGCGTAGACGAACACTCCCCCGCTGATCATTTTATATTACATCCAACAGAGGAAATGTGATATGAACGTTTACAAAGAGCTGGTAACCAGCAGAACAGATCTTGACAAGAATCTTATTGAACAAAAATCCTTCTATTTCTATTTCCCTCTGGTTTCTTCAACTCGTTTTTTGATGATTTGTGGGTACAAGGTTGGACAGGAAAGGGATACTTGTCCCACAGTGACTCAAATCACCCTTATCTATTCCCTGTCTTTGATTCTGCCATATAGCAACCTATTACCCACTCATGAGCATAAATACAGGCTCTGACCTGTCCTCTGGCTCTCCAAACCATTACCAGTGCACAGCATTGCTTTCTCGTATGTACGAAGAGTCGTTCTGTTGGCCGTAGACAATGACTCTTCCGTCCATTCCTGTCTCCAAATATAAATACACAAATCCAAGTATGTACACTTGAGACTTGAGCCATGAGTTGTCCCGTCCTGTCCTGTCATGCGTAACTCTTTCGCTCTCACTCTCCGGCTCATTCCATATTTATACGGTCTAACAGTGAAATGTCCACTTCTCCACTTGTTCTCCAGAATGTTAGTGTTCTACTTATAATATTGTGTGGCCAACATTACCAAGTCCGAGATATTCGACTGCAGAGACCGTCTTACCACATGCAGCATTTCCTCGGTGGGGCGACCGAAAGCTAACTTGGGTTAATCCCACCAGCCACTCACTCACTGACTATCTAGAATGTAGCGAGTTTTTTTCACCGCCGCCTGCTCCACTCTCTCTCTCTCTCTCTCTCGTCCACTATTTCCACGATCGTCTAACTGGACTCTGGTCTGGTCCTGAGTGAGACTGACGCAAGGACGACGGACTATCATACATTTGATTTGCATGAAATTGCATTTGCTCCTCTCTTCGTCCAAATTCCTTACTGTCCATCTCTCAACGTCACTGATCCCGTACATAAATTCAATCCGATTCTGTCTTTTCTATATATTCCCATCTACGTATCCGTCCACTCACCCTTCCGTAGCAATTTCCATTTAATCGCAAAACTAGACCTATATATAGGTATTAGGTATAGGAGGTTATCTGGAAATTCCACCGGTTACTACAAATAGTAAAGCCTGCTTCTTCCAGATTTCCTCCACTCTGCTCCACAATGTCTTTCCGTGATATTCTTTTGTCTGTAGTAACTGGAGTCCATACAATTCGTACACATGACAATAAACACAAATATCCGTGCATATTTCTATATTGGAAGGTAATGGGGTGGGTAGTCGGTTGTATTATTTCCATCTATTACTCTGCATGTGCTACTCCACTTCTCCTCTAAAAGTCTAACTTCCAGTCACTGTGCAGGAAAAGTTACACTTTGGATTTACATTGTATTGCATCATGTCAAGAATAGTCGAGATAGATGCAGACAAACAATCAAAGCGACTCAAGCAAGCCTCTATTATATAAGAAGTTCATAAAATATATCTCTGTATATTGAAGAGGAAAAACAACAGTTGTCTGTTTTATCTTTTCAAGCGTCTCTTCTCTGGCTCATTTTCATTCTTTTTTATGGACACTGATTTGGATGCTGTACTCTTCTATTTTATTTATGTATTAGCTAGTGTATAATAACATTGGATGTTAAAAACAGGATGGAGAGACAGACAGAGCATCTCGTGCAGTCTCCCTCTTTTTATTAGTTGCTATCATAGTGTTATTGGAACTAATCGATGAAATATTGGTGGAAATTATTGTTCAGATGGGACAGCGGGGAGTCTTAGCCATTCTTGTTTCAGTTTTTGTTGGCGTGCTACGACTAACTGCTGTAACAACTGAATACTGTAGCTGAAAGTGAGTGGTATCGAAAGGAGAGAGAGAGAGAGATGTGCCTCGTGGTAGTTTATATACACAGTAGACACATATGTGAACCTTTACTAACTTCCACCACCACCAACACCAACACCACCTATTCACACACAATAAACGTAAGGATGTTGACTCTTAAATATGGAAAACAAGAAGAATTTGAGCTGCGGAGAAAACAAGAGCTAATCCAATCATCTAATCCTATCTCACGTTAGACAGCCAGAGCATATCTTAATTGGATTTGTGCTACACAATATGAACACATAGTTACTTATTACAATGTTTTATGCTCACCTGACTATTTCTGTAGTCGAGTAATCCTACAAAATTTCTGTGTGGGAAGGAGTTCAGTATCTGTGCTCTGGCTGGCTGGCTGGCTGGCTGGCTGGCAGTATATGCATAGCACCGATAAGAATTGACTTTTAGAGTATTACGGAGAGATGTAGTCGTAGTACATATGTAGTAGTAAGGGTTTTTTGGGAGAGTGCTTTTGGTAGGAGCAGCTACTGCATAGCTATTTGATATGGCATGTCATGTGAAAAGTTTTTAGTGCAGTGAATAATAAGAACAAATGTTGGAATAGTGCGAGAGTCAACTGGAGATTGACAAATAGACACGGACCAGGTAAAAGAGGGAAAAAAAGAGAGCCGTTTGTCCATGATGGGAAGTTTTGCGAAATTGTATTTGGCAAGTCGTAAACTAGAGTTGTGTGTGTATTGGGAATAGGGGAGTCTGTTTCATAGAGTCGATGCCCAAAGGAGACGTAAACTCGCTTATTGACGATTTCGATGAAATTTTCTGCTTTTTGTAAGCCACTCTTATATCTATTTTATGTACTTGTAACCCCATAAATAGTGTGTGGAACACACGAAGAAGATGAACGTGGAATATGTTCGTGAGAGACAAGAGACAGACGGGCCCTTCTTTCTCAGCGAACCGAGCGAGAAACTCACTACTAGCTGCCTACTGCTGCTCCTAACCATAGTTTTGACTTTACTTCACTTTACTGCGAATACTATACTTTAGTCCTATTCTCCCGTCTAATACATTCTCTGGGCTCTCTATGCTATTCTTGCGGTCGTCGTACCGCCGTCTTCCAGCAACAAACACACTCAACTACATTATAAGAACAAACCGCAGTCACGAAAATCCAATGCAGGAGACTCCGCACCTCTACAGTAGAAATACGACCGACTCTGAATACCTCAAAATCATTCCTTAAATTAGTTTTTAATCCACTAAATAGAAATATTTTAAAAATATATTCTTGGGGGGGAAAAGTTCTGAAAAGTAATGTTAAAGTCCATTTCTTATGAAAATATTCAAAACCTGTATTATTCACAGCTGCAGGTTTTAAATTATCCATAATTTAAGAAAAATAACATTATTTTGTTGGAAATTTGTTGGTTAAAAAAAATCGTTCAGAAGCGATCCCCACTCTGGTCCTTGTGTGCACTTATTGTTAGCAGCTACAGATAAAGTTGCGCCTCTTGTATTTTATGTGTGGAAGCTGCTTTCAGTGGGTAGATGTAATATATAGTAGTATCTCTGTAGTAGAGCCGGCGGTAGTAGTAGGAGGAGGTAAGTAAAGTAAAACGAAAGTACCCGTCTCAATTTCCAAACAAGAATGTTATTTTATATCAGTGATAGGAATAGTTTGTGGAGAGCAGACACTAATTTAAGTGACTTAAGTCGAGTCAAGTCAACTGAACTCGCTATACTTTTATTAGTGTCGGCTTATAAACAAATGTACACTCACACACACATACACACATACACATAGGGTCTCTCGCCGCCCGTGCACAACATCCCGACACACGGAGAGAATAATAGCAGCCGAGAAGAAGAAGAGCTTTGGAAATAAGTGATATTTGTCTATATAGTTGTGTTATTACTGCACGATGTGAGATGAGCGGTGAAGGAGCATTGTGCTCGTGGTTTCATTTCGTTACGTTTTAGTGCAATAGATTCTCAAGAGGAGCAGTAGCATTTACTACGATATGCACAAGGTATCCGCACTCCCCACACTCATCTCGACACTCTGTGCACTGGCAGACACACAGAACACACCACCACCAGAAAACAACAGACACCGAGAGATATTCTGACTCTCTCTCTCCCTTTTCCAATAGATCATACATTAAATAATGCATAAAGTTCTTCGACCGAACGATCCCACACACATTGAAACCCTGTTGTGTGTATAATTATTTTCGGAAGGAAAAAATGATTTTGCACTCGTCCTCCAGGCTCAAATAAAAGATTAGGAAAAAGGGAAAGAATACAGAGATGCATTTCTATTGCTTCCACCATTTTATTGCTTTGTGCGTTGTCCCATCTACTTACTCTTCTTCTTCTACTTCTTCTTCTAGTCGTCGTCGTCGTCCTCGTCGTCGTCCTCGTCGTCGTCTTCGTTTTCTTTTTTAATACTCTGATTGCGAGCCCAGACAGCCAAGCCATAAGTATGAATGGGGCAAAAGAGGAGAAGCTGAGCAGGAGACTGTCACTGCAGTGTGTACACTGTGTACTTATGTACAGTATTGTGCTATAGGGTCGCCTCCTATGCATTCAGAGTGAGTGAGGCCCTATGCTATGCCAACAATAGCATTTCATTCATAGCATACCTTACGGACTACTTGAGTTACTTTAGTTGATATGCCTTTCGTTACTTTGGCTGTTTTGTGTGCCGTCTCTGATGCAGGAAAAAATATTCATAAAACTTGGGATATCTGTTGGTCCAACTTGACACATTAATCTTCTGCATCGGGACTTGGCTAGATCCATGCTCTATTCCATGCATCATTCATTTCACCATGATTTATTTCTTTCTCTACTTCCCGATTCACAATACATACCAATTCCATGCATGCAGTCACTACCTATATATATCTGCAATCGTACACTCTCTCTCTCTGTGTTACGCATTCCCCTATATATATTAGTAGTTGTTGTAGGAACGATTTTAGTAGATTCGGCCGTTCCTCTCTTTCTCGTTCCTATGCATACAGCATGTATATTTTGTTGTATGTATATAGTGTAGTACTATGTGTACTTCTAACCGACGAAGCAAACCAACCCTGTTAACTGCTTCCTACTTTCCACTCTCAGTCAGTGAATTCTGAAAAGTCTACTCAAGTCTGCAGACTTTAATCTTCATTCCTACACAATACAAATACAAATGTTATAGGGAGTGGTGGTGGTGGTGGTGGTGGTGGTTGGTGGAGGAGACTCTGTCTATATAAATGTAGGCCTATGTATAACCTAGGCCAGGCCACACTCCACTTTAACTTTTGCTGATATTCCCACACCATTTTTTGGCTTTTTTGGCTCCCTTTCTCTGCGTCTCTCCTCTCCACTCGACTTTCATGTCTCACATTAACCAACATTTCTTTTTCAATGTCTTTCACCATTCAACCATACACAATGTACACACAGAAAAAAGACTTTAGTTGTCCGCTGCGACTGTTGATTCTGTCAGTCTCTGCAACCAGCAACGGGGGCACAGTCTCTCTCGGCCTTCTCTTGCTCCTCTCCTGCTACTTACTTCTCCTGCTGCTGCTGCTGCTGCTGCTTTGCTAACTCGAGGATATACATTCCACCGCAATATGCTCACTGTGTAAATATTTCATCAATCTTACCAACCACTTGCAAAAGTCTGTAAGCTAATTTCCATAAATATTGTAATACGTACTTGAGAAAGCACGTAGAGAGAGAGAGAGAGAGAGAGAGAGAGCTAATGCAGAAATTTATAAAGGAGCGCGTACGTGGACATATAATAGTAAGTATATCTGTACGATGAATACTAATGAGAAGCATCGGAATCAAATGAAAAAATTGTTCGCCTATCATTAACTTTGTCGTCGTGTACTTAGTAATACAACGACTACAGAGCAGTGCACATTGAATTGACAGCAAAACTACCAAACGAAACATAAAAATGAATAAAAATTAGAAGCTGGCTGGTGCAAATAGCTCTGGGGTCATATGTTTATGACAGGCTTTGAATTTTTACGACAATCGCTACTCTGAATACAAAGGGAGATTCGCGATCTTTTCCACGTTTACGATGACCTCACCGGCTGCGCTGCTGCGCCCGCTCAAAATTCCATATTCTAATGAAACATCATGCAGAAAGAGCGACAGGTTCTCCGAAAGGCAATGAAGTGATAATGTGATGCCGGTGTCAATTTGAACTGCAGGCCATAGCCACTTAGAATATCATCGTGCTCAGGCACAGCTCTCTCACATCCGAACTTTTGTAGTGTACACTGCCGGCTAGTATATAGCAGCAGCATATGAACTATAGTGTGCCTGCCTCCGTATACGGAGTATAGGTACTATAGTTTGTAGTTTAACCTGAGGACGAGGCGAGCAGTAAATAGTTGTTGCTTTTAAGGCTGAACTTAAGTCATATGATCTCGACAGTAGTTGAGTTGAGTGAAACATTCTTAGAAGCAGAGCTATTTTCCTTATTGTGCATTGTATGGAATGATGGCTTTGTGTTTTGATGTGTTTCTCTGTTCTGCGTGCATAGTAAAGTCACACACACACACAGAGTCAGATTTGAGGAAGAAAGAGAGAAAAGCAGCATCAGCAGGCACAGCACACACAGAGAAAAGAAAAGGAAGACGAATAAGAGAGAAAAAGAAGCAGCAAGCACACAGAACAAAGATTCGATGTGATGATGGTCTTCGAGGGATCATAAAATGTGAGGTATTTTCAAGGAAATATCCAAGAAGGCTTTGATTTTTCCCCTTTGAGCGTTCCGTTTGTTTCATAGAGGAGTGAGTGTTGATCCGAGCGGCCACAATTGCCAATAAACAAAGGATCCTTGCCAGGACACGAAATGAGCCCATATGAGCCTGTAAAGTAAAATATAAAGTAAAGGCAGAGGAAAAGATGAGGTCGAATGAGAGTGTGAGCGTCAGGGAATGGATTCTCTCTTAAAGTGTATGTACAATTACTATAGGTAATACTACTATCTCTCTTTCCGTATCCTATTATCTAATATCTCTCGCTCTGACTTTACTTGGCTGCTGTTCCATCTATCTATAGTGTTCCACCTTATTGTTGGCATTAGTGGCTGGGCACAGTATACTTATGTGTGTGTGTGTGTGAGAAGTGAAGACAGGGCGAGCGATAGAGTGTGGGAGACAAGTCGAGAGATCATAATAGCGGCCACGTACATGCACATAGTGCTATCTCTCCGTGTGTGTGTTTCTGTATTGAGTTGAGTAGCCTGTGATAGACCGGCAAGCCAATAATGCAGGTGCGGCAACAATCCGATCCGCTAGGGTCATAAAAGTGTGGCAAAGAACATCTCTGCGAGTAAGAGAAACTTAAATCCCTCAGCTATTAGCCTGGTCACTTTAGTAATGTCTTCTTTCTTTCCCCCTTATTGCTGCGGCAAACAGCACAGGAAAAAACATCACGCTGGGTGTATCGTTTTTATCGGACACCACAGACCCATATTTGTCTTGCCTTTGCCCTCTCCCGATATCTTTTTGATTCCTTCTCGTCTAACGTCTTAATTCTCTCAAGGCTTTCCTCTTTATGACAAATCAATGTGTATTATGACAGCCAAAACTCAACACAACCATTCTACCGGAATCTTTTTTCTTCTCTTCTTTCCTACAAATGCCACCGAATGGCTAATGTCACTCCCTCGTCTCCATGTGCCACACTGTACTGTGTACTATTTATTACCAAAGTCAGTGCCAATTGCTTAGCTGAATTGGATTGCCCAATCAAAGACTGACTCTACTACATACACATCTAATATATACCCGAATAACTATATAACTATATATATAATATATCTGATTTTCGTTTCCCTCTCACTGTGTGCTGACTGTTCATGAGAATGAGGAGGATGGAGAGGAGAGAAAGCTGAAATGATTCCTGGTTGCCACACAGCCACTCTGTGCAGCAATATTGACCATTAATTAGTCGAGTGTTGATAGATCGTCTCATAAAGTGTTCACAAAAAAGAAACTTTGCACTTCGTATATCTCTGAAGTTGCTCGTGTAAGCTGGCTAATGCGAGTTTCTCCGTTTTCCACAAATAAATCAATGGTATATATTGGATGGGCTTTTGGCGGCTAGTTTACTCTCTCTGCTCTCTCTCTGCTCTCTCTCTGCTCTCTCTCTCTCTCTCGCTTCCTTTGTCTACTGTGCTGGACTCTACTGCCGCTGGTTTCTGTTTGATGCTGTGGTGCACTGTCCTGTCGTATATTGGATCTGTAAGTGGCTGATGTTATGATGTTGCTGTGATGGTAAGTATAAAGTAGGAGAGTAGTGGAAGACAAATATGTCAAAGGAGGGAAGAGCACCGAGAAAAGCAAAGCAACATTAGTGTCTAAAGATCAGAATGGTGTTCATACAGTCAAGTAGAGAGAGCGAGCGAGCGAGCGAGAGAGAGAGAGTAGAGGATAGGATGGTGGCCGACGTGGAAACGGACACAGAACAGAACGTACGGGAAAAAGTGAGAGAAAGGTCTTGTCTTCTACATTACATTACAGCTTATAACTCCATTAGGAGATGATAAAATGTGAGAGATACGGTGGTGGGAGCATTGCAATGTACAGAGAATGTGGACAGGACAGTGGACGCGTGTGTGTAAAGAGAGCGAGTGAGAGAGAGAGATGCGATGAAGTTGCCTCTGTATGACTGGTATTGTGTGGTGGCGGAAAGTTAACTACAGAGCACGGCGACGAGTCATTCGACCGCTCACCACAAATGTGCCGTATAACTTATGCCGTGAAGGAGATCTGACCCCTCCGGACCAGGTCATTTTTGCTCTTTTTGGTTTCCATATAAATTCTTTCTAAGAGCACATTGAGTGTGAAAAGAGCTCCTAGTGAAATGATCATAAAAATAAACCATAGGAATGGATTCTAAGAAGACAGCCAGGCTAAATGAAGGGGCTTACAAGAGCCTCTATTTCATATCGAATCATTCGCTGGCCCAATTGGACTTCACCTCGCGACTTCCCTTGATGACATTTACGGACGGCGGCCAGCCACCACCAGGCCCACCCTACAACACATACAATCCTGCTAATATACACTGCTACTATTCTATCTATAAATACACATGGACACTGTCACAGCTTCTTTTCGCCGCTGCTGCTGTTGCTACCAGGACTCATATGCATTCCGCAACACTCACCATTTATAGATGAGACTTGTGCAAGCAATGGAAAAGGCTCTAGAGTGCGATGGTCTGGTCACACTAGTACACTCGCATCTTTTGTCAACATTTCCCCATCCGATACACAGGACGTTCTTATTATTTTATACACATGGAGCTGGGATAATGATGTTCTGGGCCAGACTACGGCTGTACACAACTTCTATAGCCCCTATTAAAGTGTATACAGCTTTCTGTATGTCTTCTATCTCTGAAAGATACATGCGATCTCTCTCACTCTCTCTTTCTCGTAAGGAAGAACTGTTTTGATGTGGCTTGTTTTCATCTCGCCCGTGATCGTCATCAATATGATCATCTTTTCGAGCTCTTCTATCTCTCTCTCTCTCGGTGTGGCCTCTGATACATGGCATGTCTCCGGCAGCCAACACTGTCATAGTCACTGGCCACTTAGGGCAGAGGCCATTTTCGGCCTCCTCTCATAGAATCACACTAAAATTATAATTGAATGCGAGAAATGGTTAGAAATTATTTCTTGTGTGCACCATCAGAATAGGATGCTATCTTCTCTCTCTCTCTCTCTCTCATGATGGAGAAGTGCTAATAAGTGGTGGAGCCAGGCCATAGCACCACAGAACACCACTAACTGAGCAAAAGAAATCTCAAAAGTAAGTAGCCTGTGTATATGTGTACGTAACGGGGAAAAGTATGTACAAATAGTATGTATTTATGTATGGAGTTTGTTTATAGTGTATGATGACTGCACAACCACTTCTTGTGCTTCTCCTCTTCATCGTCTTCTTCTTCTCTTCACTGCCTCCAACAACCAAACTGCTCAAGTAAAGTTCTCGGGCTGAAAAAAATATAGTTGGCAGGGAAGACAAGGGAAAATCGATTAGAACACTTTTTAATATTTGCAAATTGCTTTACTGCTTTATTCCATTAAACAAATTATTTTCTTTCGAGGAAATATAATGGAGTATGAAAATGAAACTGTCTACTTGGCTAGGCAATAGCAGTTTGTGTGTAGCCTACAGAATGAGAGAAGCGGAAAGCATCGGAGTGGCGGGTGGGTCTACTATTCCTTTTTGCGTTGCAAGAGATTGGAAAAATGAGTGAAAAGCGGGCTACGACGCTACAATGTGATCTGTATGGCACAGAATACAGGGACCAGTGTGAATGTATGTGTGTACATGTATTTCGGTGAGGTTGGTTGACGGATGAGATGGAGAAGTGGGGAAGCTGGTGAGGCTGAGCAGAATTATTGTAATGGAATAGATACCCTGGAGCCAATTATCATTTTTCAGGAATTGTAACAAGATCATCTATACTGTCTAATGGCATTGTGACAAAGAGTTGTGTTGTAAGGAGCCGCAGCACAGCACGCACGTATTACTGCTACACAGAGTCGAAGTGCATTAAATACACACTGTTGAGTCTCTATATAGTATATATAGACAATATAGAGAGGTGTATAGGAGAGGGAGGCAGTCGTCCGCTCGAAGATCCATATATTTCCGGCCTAAAGTCATGTCAACCAGTCAGTCAGCTTCTGAATTTCTGTCTTTTGTATTTTGTACAATCTTTAGCATTCTGCGATAATGTTTGAGACTGGTGCTGGTGGTACTTATGGTTTCTGTTGCCGGAGCACATCTTGCCTTCCTGTCTTGCTACGAGCCAACTCTCTCTCTCTCTCTCTCTCTGTGTGCGTTTACGTAAGTCTACCTAGAAGGCGTTTTGGCGTTTCTGTATCTCGTCAATTCAATGGCCTGCCTTCGGCGGCTCTGCTGGTTGACTTGACTTGACTTGACTAACTACCTGACGGTAGTCAGGTCCTGTACCATGTACCAAGTCTCTCTGTCTCTTTGGTCTCTAATACATAGTACATAGTGTACTAGTAGTAGTCTGTGCATTAAAGTATTCGAGTCAATACCTGAGCTGTTTGTCTGTGTAGTTTCCATTGCTGCTACATTGATATTGCTTTCGTTTGGCCTGGCAGCTTAGCATTGAATCTCCTGTCAGAGACGCATTAAATGGGAATTTGAGAAACTGATGGCCTGCCTTTTTTATATTTTCCTATTCTTCATTGCATTTTCGTTACTCTTACTGACTAGGTTTGGTTTTGAAACGACTATTGGCATTAGAGCGGTGGTAGGTTGAATGGTGCAGTCATAGCAGTTAGTGAACAAGAGAGAGAGAGAGAAAAGTGTTGGTAAATGAATTATAGAGACCATAAGAGCGGCATAGCACGTAGTCATTCTTCCACTGATATTGCTTACATTACAGACAAACAGAAGAGTGAGCCAAGGGTTTTTTGAATGTTTATTGTTGTCCAAATGGGACTTAAGAAACGGATAGATGGATGCAAAGAGAGAGAGAGAGATCGTGGGCTCCTACCAAAACTATTTTAACTGCTAATGGTTAATGGTTATAGTTGCTTCATAACTCTTTCATTACAAAAGATATAATTATCATACATGGTAAAGGTAGAGCGAGGCGAGCATTGAGTCATGTCCAGGTTTCCTCCACTCAAATGGATGTATTAAAATTCGAACATAGTCGACGAGAACATTATTCTTTATAGAGATTTTGGCATTTTAATACAAATGGCATCTCCCGAAACGAGGAAAAATCGTCTAGGTGTGAGATTTTAAGGTCGAATTTTTTAGAGTGTAGGTGTGAATCTACCTCTGGCTCGAAACATTGTTTCCCATTGTCTACTACTACCGTCTCTCTCTCTCTCTCTCCGTGCACTGGCACTGGGCACATTACATCATACTAATAGACAAGAAGGAAAAACAGACGAGAGTGTCTCAGTCAGTCAGCTAGCTGTAGACATGAATTTTGTGTGCAACAGCACCAGTCTCATTTCAAATGACAATGAGCCATGTACCGTACCTATAGAGGTAGGTGGATTGGATTGTGTGAGCACAGCTCAAACTACTAAATACAAGTCATCATAATACTTTGGAAATACGTTCACGTATTTCCAATGCTCGTAGCAGTCTTTCTACGACTACTTATCGTGGTTAATACCACCATTCTTCTTTCATCGTTTAACCTATAATATTTCATTGCTGGCTCCCATTGTGCACAACAAACAAAGTGTGGTGCACGGTAAAGTAAACTACTTCTTATTTACTGGATGCTCGCAGACTTTACTGACTCACAGTCATAATATCTCCCTATACTTCTCCTGTGTACATAATCCTAATTTCATCAACAGTCACTCACAATCAGCCATTCACTCACTCACTCACTCAGTCACTACTACTACCTACCTGTAAAATTTAGGCAGAGATAGACTCTGCTCTGTGCACAGAAAAATGCTCTAGAATAATAGTATCTACGTAGAGATATGTAAAAAATGTATTAATACAATGGACGACAATGAAATGGAGGAGAATTGAACGCATTACTGCTCTTTGAGCTTATTACTTAAACATAAGAACACATTTCTGTGTGTGTGTGTGTGTGTGTGTGTGTGTGTGCGTGAAGCGCCAGTTACTTATTATTATTTCTGTTCTGTAGTCAACGAGTGCAGTAAGTACCAGTGGTATCCACGATGGTGATGGTGAGACAAGACAAGACAATACAAGACAGTGGAAGCTGGGTCATATTCCATACAGTGTGTATGACTTTGGTTTGTGCCTCCGTGTGTCCTGTCCTGAAAGAGAGAGAGAGAGAGAGAGAAATATGTGAGACAAGTCTACATATAGAGATAGAGTAGGGGAGAGGAATGTGGTCCACCTACGTAGGAAGCAATGTACAGAGTGAGTGTATGCATACATAGGTAGAAGACTAGATAATAGACATTCACCACCACCGAGAAACTAGCCATGAAATGCTGTTTACGTGATTATTGCCTTCTCCAGTCATTTGGGGTAAAAAGTGTTATTAACATTCTACGCTCATCTTGTCAATATAGCGAGAGCACGTTAAAACTCGGATTTCCATCGCATCTATATTTTACAGCGTTTCAAAGAATGAAATGAAATTAATAGCCATGAGCTATGGTAAACAATGCCTTGGCTGCTCCTGCTTGCTTTTGCCTTCCATGCTTCCTCCTCTCTGTCTGTCTCTCTCTCTCTCTAGCTCGCTAACTGAATACTCTCCAAATCCACCCATTCTTTCTTCTCCACTATAAAATATCAAAGTAGTATGTAATTCAATGTAGGTAATGTATTGTGTGATGGGAGTGAGTCTCTGTGTGTGTCTCTGTCTCATATGCACTGCAGCTACCTACCTACATGATATGTACATAGAGCGAAAGAGAGATACAATTCCTCGTAAGAGAGTACTACAACCAATCCAACAATACACACCACAAAACACAATGCAAACGCAGCAGCACAGCTACACGATAACAATAGTCAAAAAACATATTTATATATATTTACTATGGTGTCCTATGCTTACATTAATATCAACATAGTACTTAGCATATTATACAGTGCATGCACATATTTCTGGGACTATAAAGTTATTGCATTAGAATGCTTTACTTTATTTTACCTTTTACTTTGTTTGTGCACTGAGTCGTTTACGACTTATTCAATTCACTCATGTTATTATCTGCATAGGGCTGTGTGCTGAGTGCCGAGCCCAATGCTTATGGATATGTGCACATGCTAATGTAGCCACTTCTTCTGTTCTAGTACTTTTGCTGGTTGCAATGCTTTATTTCCCTGCTAGGCTTCCTGAAATTTGTGCCTGATAGAGCAGAAACTTTTGCTGTCCTTTATCGTGTCATGACTCACGATCTACACTTGACTTGAGAGTCAAAGCGAAAAAGTGAACCAACCGAAGCAAGGGAGTCTTCTGAATACTAGAGCTTAGAGGGAACACTTGAAATTTTCTTTATCATTCTGCTTGCTGTCAATACACTGCTTCTGTCTATTCCTTGTTCCTGGTGACATTTATCCCATCCCACCACTTTTGTATCTCTGTCTTTGTAGCATCCACCTATTCCATAAGGTCTCTACTTGTGGCACAGAGCACAGTAGAAGAGAGGTTTGAGGGTGACGTCTCTCTCTGTGTGACGTTGTGACTCTGTGTGCCTGCAACTTGACTCACTTCACTCTTAATCAACTGTTTGCATATCGTATATACTTACTGATGTAGCTAGCAAGTTCTTTCTCAATATTCCTAACGACTGTTTTTAATTTATTTGCATGCTTTTAGCGATGACTGACTTGTTGTTTGACGGTTAAAACATTTGACGTCGCCCTCACGGATACCATTCTTATAGTACGTGTGAGAATCTGAATACAGAGTCGTCTATTAGCCTTCTTTTCCCCCCATTCTGATGTATTTATGAATTTCTTATGAGTACAGATAACTATTCTGCGTACGATTATCTTATCGTCATGTGTATGGATGCATATCCCTAGGAGATCGTAAATAATTCTACGTACTTTCATATCTCCACCAGTCATACATACAATTGGCCCTGCATACCGTTACATTCTCTTACACATGGAAATGTACAAATACTAGAACACACAAAGGCCATTATCAGGATCTGTCAATCGTATAAACGGAGCAAATGATGACTGTATCATATTATTGATGCAATTTGTAACGTTGCTTCTTATAGTTTTATCTAGAACCGTGGATAGGAGCAATATTCTGCTTGAGGAAGGGTTACACTGACAACTGGTAATAAAAATACGTATATATTTACTGTGGTGCACACATGCCTGCGCTTTTCCTGCTAATCAAAGCCATAAAATACACAGCGAGAGCAGTCTAATACACAGTGTATGTATCTAGTAATGTTGTAACAAAGATAATAGTAATACCTTGAAGATTGCCTTCCAACGTACCACCACACCACCAGGATTACTATACATGCAGGCATATACATTGTTTTGCATATTTCGGTTAATGTCTTGGAGAAGAGGAGAATGCAGTGGCGGAGAGAGAGAGAGAGAGAAGCCGCCACGACTGCAACTGTACATAATGACGACAAGTACTAAGTCTGCTCCTAATGAAAAAACTTGGTAAGGGTTCTTCTCTGTGAAATGAGTAGGGTGAAAATCGTTCGTTATGCAGATTGTTTGAATTGTAAAATAAATATATAGGCAACTCTCTATTTCCGACTAATACATAGCAGAGGAAGTATCTGCACGCACAATACTTAATGTGTATAAATATATCGGAACGGGAGCAGAGGAGCGCAGATGAGGAATCGTTGTGAGAAGAACAGAACCAAGAGATAAAAATAGATAGTAGTTACAGAGAGAGAGAGAGAGAGATCGCTCTTCTAATGTCTCTCGGTAATTCCTATAGATTTTAATATTAGGGCAAAGTGGACTGAGAGAGAGAGAGTGCAATAAATAAAATAAAATGGAATAAAATGAGAGTTGAGTTTCAGTGCTGGGAGTGCGTAAGCCAACTGGGAGAGATATAGAATATCAATCAAACGTAGAAAGAATGAGGGAATTTGAATAGGTGAGATGATTTGCATATATAGGCTCAAGAAGAAGAACCATTGTATCGGTGGCTTATGGCTTAGATAGCAGTCAGATAGATTTGATGTGCACATTTTATAATATGTATGCATATGGTGCAGTGTTTGTGCAGAGTGCTTTGTGTCTCTGTGTGTTCACGTTATATTCGCTATTCAGAATATACAGATATTACATTGCCACTGCTGCTGAAGGTGGGCATAATGAGTGATTCGCTATAGTGACTGGAAATTACAGTAACGACAATGGGATGGATGGATGGATGGATGTGTGTGCGTGTGTAATTCCGGCGAGAGAGTAAAAGAAATCTCAGAGAGATTATGAGCAGTGGCTGCGAGTAAAGTATTGGAGATGCAAATGAGTTAGTGAAAGAAGTAAAAATGTATTTCTCACGGTTTTTTCCCCGAGCGCCGAGTTTCCCGAACCGATTAAGAAGCGTACAATGAGCTCAAGAGAAGGGGGATGCTAATCACGTTCAATGTCCCTTCACTCTTCTCTGTTATTCTTGTGTGTGGACTCTGTGCACCCATTCTCTCTCTCTCTCTCTCTCTCTCTTTGACCAACTTTACATAACATGACATTAGATTACTTTCCTTAGAATAACACCTAGCACTGACTGCTACCAGTGCGAGAACACCGGCGGAAATATGCAAATGCAAGAGAATGAGTAGAGAGCACTCTGAAAACTAACTAGCAACACATCAAATACACAACAGGTGATATAGGTAATAGATTGGCCTTATTTGCATCTCCTTTGCATAGTTCACCCCTTGCTTGTCTCTGTGTGTCTACTACACTTAATATATGCACCTTTGATTCTGTGTGTACATGTGTTTCTCTGTGTGTGTGCATATGATTATTATGTGTGCGATCAAGGAGAATTGCTCACTGTATATCTATAAATAGCCCTATACTGGCTGTGAGCTAAGGATATACATTCATTCATAGGACCGTACCGTTCCAATTCATACTCTCTCCCTATTCACAATTAAAGCGTACAGTTACATGCATATGCACAAGAGATGATTATGCAGAGCTCTCCTTCATTGCCTTTCTTTCATTTGGTGAATCGATTTATAGACGGATCTTTAAATCGCTAAACTAACTCTCTAGCTCTCTCAGTTGCTTATCGAGCTGATAGGGAATCTGCATATCTAAGGACTCTCAGCCATAATTTATGCATGCATATTAAACAGGAGCTCTGTTTAAAATTTATTTTCTTGGGAACCCTTCAATCCTTACCAGCTTCAATTCATATCAGAATTTACCTATTAATATAATGTGTACGAGTACATAATGTCCTATTGGAAATTGTCCAATAAACAGCAGCTGTCTCCCATTCCAATAATATATACAGGCTCCTATATCTTCCGCTCATTCATTCATTCATTTCTCTACTCACTCTCTCTCTCAGTCACTCTCCGGCCCGACTCTCCACTCAACTTATTTCCTTCACTCACTCACTTACCATATAAACCTTATATACTTACTACAACCCCCTATGTATATAAATATACAGATTCCTGTATAGGTCGTGTATTACTTTTACTACTACTACTACTACAACTAGGCACACAATACCTACTACTACATAAGTACAATAAATGAGCACATGGATCGATCCGCTCCTACTTCGTTTCCCATTACTCTCATTTAATACATTACATTACAACACAACACTCTAATAGCTGCTCTTTCCGCATTCATCTTCTTGTTACAATAGCGGTGCACAGAGATTTTATTTGGCTCTCATACATGGCTTATAATAATAATGTAGCTAGCTACTACACAGAGAATGTACTTGTTTGTATGACAAAGCAGATATTTCTTTAGTCTTTTCCCTATTTTTATTATCAATCAAATAAGATTCGACTTGGCTTCACTAGTAATAGGAATGGGAGAGAGTCTTGTGATCGCCTCATTTGCATCCACTTTCAATGATCAATCCCTCTATTATGTGTTTCTACGTTCTTCTTCTGTGTGCACACATCGATTCAATCTGAATTTATGCAGATCGAATTCATTTACATAGAAAACGTAATGCACATATAGGAAGGAGCTTTACTAAGCCGAGACATTCATGATTATTCAGATTGTTGTCATTGTACTGTGGTACAATGTAAACTTCTGTTGTAAGCACATGCAATTGATTCAATAAGTAACATCGTACAGTGGAGATTGCGTGAGAATATACTTGGTCGTCTATTTATTACCAGTGTAGCACTGTACTGTACTTGAGAGAGAAATAATAATAATCACGGACCAGCAGCACAACAGAATAAGAGAACATCGACGCAGCAAAAGAAAAAGTAATACAGAGTAAATTGCGTATAATAAAACGTTTTTTTTCTACTGCTGCTGCTCTGCAGTCTGATGAAGAAATGAATTCTCTCTCTCTCTTCGAAACGAACGAACTGTGCGAATCATGATGTTATCATGGGAAACATAAAAATTTGGCTGCATTTGCTCCGCTTCACTGTCTACCAAATGTCCTATACACATCCATAGGTATTTATTACACAGTCATTTCATTATGGAATAGGGGACGATTAATTTGGCGACCTCTTCTCAAGCATTTTCTGTATAGAATATGAGTCTTGTGGGTTTTGATAGGAATTTGTATTGTAGCCAGAGACGTTGTTTCCGTTTGTGCACCACCAGATGGATTAATGAAAAGATGTTTCGAATGGGCATTCGTATCTAAAAAGCCATACAAATGACGTAGGAAATTTAATATTTTATTGAAATTTCCATTATGTTTTTTAAAATAAATGAGTATCTTCGAATTGAGTAGTTTAATTGGTATTTAAATGCAGGGGTTTTAGTAATAGACATATGCAAATTCAGTGTTCCAATGTTACAGGATAGGTCTCGAAGAAATAGGTAGTTTTTTTGAATTGCAAATGCCAAGCAGCGGCCTCAGTTCGCGATTGGCGCAACCTCGCACGTAACTTTGAATGGTCACTTGTAAGTTGTTTATTCAGTTTGTTTAACGAATTATTACAGTCAACAGTCGACAGTTGATCACAAATTGTCTGTGTTTACAAATTCTCTGAAATTTGATTGTCTTTCTTCAAATAAAAGGAAATTGAAAATCAGTTTTTTTGCTAAAATCTTCCACAATAAAATACGTGTACATTGGAATCATCATTAAAAGGAATAATTGTGCATAACGGCTCAGCAATATTTCTGTGGGAGTGCATTGCAGCAGGTACGTCATTCTTTCAAAGTAAATTAGTAGATCGCGAAATTACTTCCAAAGAGAAAATTTGCACGCTCTATAGCGTCATCATACTAACTACTTAAGCTTCGGGACATACTGTGCATTATGGTGGAAGAGGACAGAGACATTCATATCAATCGATATGTGGGTCCGAGAGCAAATTAGCTGGCGGCCGCCGATACGAGTGAGGGGACTGTGGACTTGGTAGCAGTCACTTATTGCTGCAAGACCTATTATGCAATGCACGAGTACATGTGAAGCACATAAAGTGTACAATGGCTGTTTTCTTATTTATTTATTAGTGAGAAGGAAGGCAGAGCGTAAAGCAAATAGAGATCAAGCAGGAGCTCATTGAGTTCAATAAGACATCGAGAGATAAGTTGGTTAGTTAGTGCTCCCAGGGTTACAGAGACTGTGGCGGCGGTTCTTTTCCTTCTTCTTCGTCTGTCATTACTTACTTACTTAGAGAGGAGGACGAGCCAGCCTATACATTCTATGCTATATACACATACTGGGGAGTTAATGTTGCAAGATGTTCCTCCTATAAGTCGAATAGAGCCGTAAGAATTTTATGTTGTATTTTGGAGGGCAGCAAATGCTGAGAAAAAATTGGGGAGCAATAGCCGTAATGAATTAATGGGGACTTTTAGGCATTTTATTGTAAACGGTTCGTTTATTTTGTCGTTTTGGCTTGGTGAAAAAATTCTAGTTTTTGTGAAGTGAGTTGAGAGTTGTTGTTGTTGGTGATGGTAGTGGTGGTGGTGGTGGTGGTGGTGGTGGAAAGTGGAGGAGCAGGCAAAAGGAGTCTAGTGTTCTGCTTAAGAATGAGACAGAAAATAAGAGAATAACGTAAAGGTTTTGCTTGGTTTGCTTGTTGGTTGGGTGGACGATGGTCTGTGATGGTCTCTGTGTGTGAGTGAGTGGCTAAGTGCAACATTGGCCACGAAGTCGAAGTAAAATGAACGGCCGGATAAGACATGATAGCAATCAAATCTTTTTACTATCTCGTTCGGATAGTATTTTCTGCTCATGTCGACCGAAACGTCACGCTAATATCTCCGCATAGCTCCTCTCTGTGTACATAAGATATTATGCATGTATGCAGTCACTGCCACCACTCCACCACCACCACCACCACCACCATCACTCCATGTACATTTAGCTCCGCTTGGATTACATTACATGGCGATCCATTATATGTGCAGGTGCATGGATGAATCTGTCCTGTTTTGTTGTCCTGCTCGCTCCTCACCAACACCAACAACACCACCACCACCACCACCACCAATGCTCTCCGTTGTTCTTCTTCTTTCCTATGGCCCTCTACCTGTCAGCTCTTCCTATCATATCTATCAAAAATCCCACCCTATCCACGTACACTCTATGTAGCACACTCTATATATATACAGATACGTGTATAAATAAATACCTGTGTGCCTGCTAGTCCACAACAATCAACGCATCCTTTTATCCAAGTCGAGTGCGTACACGTACAGCCCGACAACGCCAACAACCAAACATTTCAACCAAATCAACGTAATCTCAGTTTTGTAATTCTCTGAAGGTGGTTATGAAATCACTTATTAGCAGTAAAGCATCCTTCCACACACACGGATACACATTATCTACCACACGTAGTACACACATAGGCAACAGTAGGTGCTCCAGTCTAACGAACACCATATATTATTTATTACATATTCCACTTACTTAGTTAGTTAAGAGGGAGAAGAACGTGAACTGTGAGCGTCTGGGTTCATCTTTGTCTATCCATCCGTTCATATTTGCATGTTCAATGTAGGCAATTCAGATTGCACCCCACATTAACTATGACGTGCCAAACGGTTCGTACAGCAATCATAATGCTCTTTTAGTGGCTGCTTATTATCGGTGGCTATGGTTTTGATTAGCAGTGTGTGCAGAAACAGCCCAGGTGAATCAGATAGTGTCTCAGTCATTGTATAGGGCAGATTTTGCAATGCTCGCTTGACTGTGCTGCCTGCCTGTCTCTTTGTTGACTCTGTGACTTTGATACAGCAGTAGGAAAGCAAACAGATACGATTCATAATTCCATATTATAAGGTTCACTCGCGTCAGTTCGCTTACTTAATGGCTGTGGAGGCTTTGTGCACGATTTTATGCGAGCCTTTTTTTCAAGAAATAGAGTGGAGATGGTCAAACTGTCGAAAAATCGGCCGTCTTGAACTAACGAACCTTTCGTGAATCACAAATAGTCGCCAACATGAAATTATATTTATCCATGGTATGGAAAGTAAAGGGACACACCCGAGATACTGAAAATTAATACATATAGATGCATGGAAGCGTGCACGTTACGTGGACTGCATTGTGTCTGTCTTCCCAACTATACAAAGATGCATACCACTGCCGCCACTGCCATTCTCCTATCATTTTCTGATGCGTTCATCTAACTAGAGCTCCTTAGTTGATGCTACAAGTCGAAAACTCGCCTCCATTTCCCATTGTCAACCTATTAAGAAACTATATGACTTCACATTACGTATCTCTTTGGCTGTGTTCTGTGTGTGCCTCTACGTCTGTCATCCCACTCTGTGATAAACTCCCCATCCTCATCACTTGTGATTTGTGATGACTTGGCGCTCACTTGGCTTTTCCTATACACACATAGACACACACTCACAGAGCACTCAAGCACAACAGCACACACATAAATGTATGTACGTCCTTAATGTGATGAAAGTGCCGTCAGGCTGAGAGAATTCTGGCCCAGCTTCGATACATCATTTGATTTATTGACAAACGAAAACCACATCGTTACATAAACGATCGAGGTCTTTGAAATCACGTCGTATGTAGTTGTTGGCTCTTTAAAGTTCTTAAAATGTCATTGATGGCTGTTTATTATGAGGACAGTTACAGCCTGACTGCCTCTCTCTCTCTCTCTTTACACACTGTGAACATACATTTTAACGACTAAAGTGACAGCTACAACAGATAGTACAGCTACTGTACATGTCTATATAAAAAGTAAGACCAACAACAATAAGAAAGGTCGTTCTGCACAGACACATCCGTGCAGATGCCACTGTATCTACAAATAGATGGTTACTAATTGTGAGTACATAATTAATGTATAGAAATGTGTTTAGTGGTAGTATGGTACACAGGAGAGGAGGTAGGCGCATCCATATTCCAATTGGACTGTAATAAGGAGTAGTCGTCATCATTCGAGTGTCGTACAGTTCTCACTCTCATAGTCAGTCTCTCTCTCTCTCTCTCTCTCTCTCTCTCTGTGTGTATTCAAATGGCAATCAACCCAGGAGATGATTATTAAAGTTTGTCAGCCAGTTGCTTTTCTTAAGTTGAACATATTGTTGAGTGGCGGAGAGGCGAGGCCGTGAATAGAGTGCCGAGACAGGGTTTGGCGAGCAAATACCATTCAATGGCTTTGGATTGCATAGAGAAATAATAACTCGATTATTGATAAAAGGCGATGAGATGAGAGAAGTAAAGGAAGCTGTGAAGAAAAGGAGCGGATGGGCAGGAAAGAGCTACGGTGGTGGTGATGGTGATGATGGAATTGGTGGTGGTTCTTCTTCTGTCTTCTTCTCAATGGAACTATATGCTGTATTTATATGCAGTGGTAGGTGCTATCTCTGATGAAATGAGAGTCTTTAAGTGGAGCTATAGTATATCTATTTACTTGTCTTGTCTTCTATATGTAAATATATTTCTGGTCTCTAGTATTTAAGTATAGGCAGACGGGGAGAGAGAGAGAGAGAGAGGCAGAGAGTGTGAGCATTGCTCAACTTCAGTTTTCCGTCGTTTGTTTAGACGTTCGTTTCGTTTGGTTTGCTTGATGATGTGCTGGTGATGTGATGGTGATCCTTTGTATTGTACAAAGACCAGAGAGGAAATCTATAGGTATAGCTGGTAGTTGTAGTAAGTAAGTAGTAGTAGTAGACGGCTCCAGCATTCCTATATGTAGGGGATAGAGTATATTATAGAGAGTGAGAGAGAGAGAGAGAGAGAGAAGTGAGAATGAGTGCGGTGGCATTGCCAGATGAAGTGAGTGTTTAGTTATGTCAGTGCTCTGAGAAAAGGGTTACAAATTTGAAGTCTTTATAGGAGTTAGTGTTAGATAACAAGGAGGGTAGGCTCTTGGGGGTGAATCAGCGATTTTGCTCAATTGAAATTTCCTCATAATAATACACTAACTTGTTCAGTGGAATAGTGAACAACAAAAAAGGGCGACAAAATGTTTGATCAATTGATGGTTTTGAGAATCAAGATTCAGAATAGGTAAATTCCCGAATCAAAGAAGTGAGACGAGCTAAAGAAAGGAAAAAATCATTCATGCTTCTCCCCTTGAGATAAGATGATGAATCAAAACCATGTCTTTTTCCATTCCTTTGCATTACATCACATTACGTTAAATTCGTCCCAGGTACCTAACTAAGTTAGCTCCACGCTCAAGCAATTCATTGCAAACGAAATGAACCCACTGCACTGCCACTACTCCTTTACTTAAAACTGTTGTACTTATTCACTTCACTCTTTCACTAACGTTCATATTATATTATTTTTATATTCTCTCTCTGTCTCTCTCTCTCTCTGTCTCTCTCCATCTCGCCATCCATTTCAACAGCAGCCAGCGCTCGCACAGACAGACACTGTTTTACCTCTTTTCAATAGTCATAGTATCCTGTCAGTATTTAGACTCGTTCGAGTGCTCGAATCTATTTATCTGTGAATTCTATTCTCTGGCTCTGTCTCAAATAAATATGAGATTCATACTAGTCAATAAGAATATTAAGTTTGGACAGCCACAGCCACATAAGTACATAATATCTATTATGCACAGACCCTGTCTCTATCTCTCTCTCTCCTTCTCTCTAGTCAGATTATTATTATACACAGAGAGACAGAGGAGCAACAAATGGAGATTTGTTGCGATACGTAAATACCAAAAGAGCCTGTGCATAGTTTCGTTGGTAGAAGAAGGAGAAGCCAGTGGACAAGAATTCAGCTCAGAAGCCAATCTAGTTGTCTCTGCCATTGTCTCACTGTTGCTTTTGCCTATTCTTGCTCTGAGCACACAATCAACAGAATAACAACACAATGACTTATATATGTATGTTTATATATTTAGAGAGAAAGAGAGAGAGCCAATGGATCCACTACTTCTCCACACTAAATATCTACTTGCTATCTGTGTGTATCTGTAAGAAATCAGTGTAGTATGTGAGACCAATGGAAATTTGTCCCGTCCAATGTCGAATGCTCTTACAGATTTTTTTTCTCCCCCATTTGTACGATCTGTAAATAGTCAAAGTGGCGTAGAGTGGTGGTGTTGTTGGTGGTGGTGGTGGAGTTTTGTCTATGTATCAGTGTTGTCGCAGTCAGTCAATTGAATTGAAAAAGGGAGCAAAGCGATACTATGGGCAAAGTGTTCCTCCGCAGAGGAGCAATGCCACCCAAAATGCTGCTAGTGAAAAGACTTAAGCAAATTAACGCCATTCTCACATGACGAATGAATTTCTTTTATTCGCCTCTTTTTTTCCTTCTTCTCATTGCTCAGTCAGCTCTCTTGTGTTCTCTCTCTCCTCTGTCTGTCGTCTCATCTCATCTCATCCTTGGGAAACTATAACAGATGCAACGAAACCGTCAATCGATCGAATCCATGCTAAGCTTACCATGAAACAATAGATTCTCCGCCTAATCCTCTCAACCATTTATACATTCTTTAGCGCGAACAAATAGTGTGGCAGTGGCATCGCTATCCTTTCCTTCTCCTTCTCCTTCTTCTTCTTCTTCCCTTCTTGCCCACCAAACACAACAGAGAGACACACACAGTAGCTACCACTTACCACTACTTTACTACTAGGACGACTACTATCCACCATGTAAATACACAGGACACCACGAACACCACTAAATAAGACTAGTTCGCTCATCTGCTCTCATCTATTGACTATAACTCTGTCAGATAATAATACACCGAAGAATGGAGAAACTGTTCCTTGGTCTTCGTCTTGCATTCATTCCACAGAGTAGCAGACTGTAGTAGTCTGTAGCTGATTTAGCTCCACTTCAGCAGCTTCTCACTCTCTATACCCGCTACTACTATCTCTTACAAATGTATGTGTGATAGATAGCACTACTCATCTATATATCTGAATATATCTGAATATATCTGTATATATCTGTATATATCTGTATATACAGTAGAAAGATGTGTGGATATTGTGAGTGTGACTCTGACGAAAGAGAGAGAGAGAGAGAGAGAGAGAGAGAGACGACCAACACCAACGCCATCAAATCCAACAAAACCAAAGAGGAGACGAGACACGGCTAAGTAGTGTGAGGAGTACACAGTCAAAAGCACTAGTTCCACTTTACACTTATAAATGTACATGAAGAAACATCTCACGCATTTCCCTTCCGCTCCTCATTCACCAATATCTTCAGTAGCAGCAGAGGCGATAGTAGTCTTAATGCTTGTCTTGTCTTCTCCCATCTTCGTCTTTGGCTTAGATCTGCTCCTGTCCTCTCCTATTATTATTACTCTTGTATGAATAAAGACTTTGAAACATGCACGAGAGCGACTAGTAGCTTCCTTCTCTTATATTATTTTCTCTTGGAGAAGAAACGTTTCTGCTGCTGCTTCTGCTTCTCTCTAGTAGTAATATTTACTCGACTCCGTCTCATTTTATTCTTTGATATTTAACTACGCAAATAAGATACCATACAGGATTCTGGGCTATAGACACTCTTCGTTTGCCTTAATACTTTGTCAAAGCTAAGAGAGGAGAGAGAGAGAGAGAGAAAGAGAAGGAAAGAGACCAATTCAACTTGAATTTGAATACTGATCTAATCCTCTGGGGTACTTCTTTTGCACTACATTACCTTCATTCCTCATCACTAGTCATTATTTTCAGTCTACCACCATCACCAGTGCACAGCACATTGAGAGAGCCTCATGCATATTTAAGATCGATATTATTTCATAAAACGATGAATTAATTCTCTAATGTTTCGGATGAGAGATACAGTGTTTACTGTGTGAGAAACTTTTCAAACACCCCACACATTCCCAATTTCAAGGTCAGCAATTGATGTAAGGATTTTTTGGAGTTTTAGGTATTTTCTTTAGTGTGGGTGTGGGTGTGTATTTTATAGTAGTCTGTAATGGAGGGGGTAATAGAATTCGTTGCTTAGAGGTGACCAACTGGAAAAGATTTTCCGTTGGGCATTCTCTCTCTATCTCTCTATATAGTTAATTTGAATTGAGGATTTGACAAGAATTTGTGTGCACGTTCTGTATAGCGTGTTTTGCATTAATTTTCTTGGTTTGTTGTGTGTATGTTAAAGTGTGATTGAAGTTGAGACATGTCTATGACTGAGTGTGTTTGTGTGGATGAGAAATACGAGTCAAAGACACAGGGTAAAAAATATTTTTCCCAATGCTCGTATTCATGACGCACCTAGTAATATCTTTTATTGCCAGCAATACATTTAGATAGAATTTTTAGCAAATGAGACTAGACAAGAGTGAGAGAAAGAGCGCCGTGCCAACCAACTCACAAGTCAGTCGATGTACCTTACCAGCAACCAATAATGATGAAGTTAAGGATGTGTGTGAAATTCAATAGTATAGATTAGCTGTTGGTGAGAATTCATTGTAATGCATGCTTCAGTAGGTAGTAAAAACAAGTTTCACTCGTTCGAGTTGCAACCGGACGAAGGTCCGTGTATTTAGTTTATCTCTCCCCGTATTTCAATTTACTGAATAATTGGTAGATTTTTCTAGAATTCGGCTCAGAGGAAACCGTGGCAATTTCCGTGAACAACGACAGTAGAATAGCGATGAAAAATGAACAGGAATTTTAAAGTCACCACATTGTGTCTGTCAACAGCCAACAGCTTTCAGTGTACCTACTCATTTATTCAGTGAGAGTGAGTGCAGGATGGAAATCTAGTCTGTCCGCCTGCACATATCATATTATGCATGAACTGCAAAGCAGCACCCTAATCAAACTATATATTCATTAAGAGAACGTTTTCTTTTTAACCTCACATGACCTGGTTAAAATAATATTTTTATAACAGCTTTGAGAAGCGTGTGCAGTAATATAAATATTTATTTCCAATGCACAAGCGGCAAATAATTTCCAGAACAACCATTACACGTTACGCAACACTGTCTTGAAGTAGGAAAATCCTTAGATAAAAATTTCTCTTCTATTCACGAGCTTAATTATGGGAAAGTTGGTTGGCCAGTGACAACAGCGACGACATTTCATGAACGTTTTTCACTGCTACCAATCAATGCCAATTTCGAAATGAAGCTCACGACTCACAATAGCTATAATGTAGTAGTTTAAATTGAAAAATTGTTAATATTAATTATGAGGGGTGGGTTTTGTAGGCGAATGCCTTTGGGTGCGGATCTGAGTGGATCAGTCCCCAACCCAGTCCCACTTTTGTATGGCTTGGAGGGTAGTTTCTTTTTTACATGGTGTGTCCATTCACTCCAGCAGCACAAATGCAATCACCACTTCAACATCAAGCTAATGTGAAAAGGTATTTAATGTACATATTCGTGCATTGCGCAAATACTGCTGCATTAGCTAAGGAGCCAGGTAGCAGATAATTGGATTGAGGCAAAGGAGCCAAGTGAATGTAATGTGCAATCGAATGTGTCGAGAGCGATATGAAAAACATGAGGCAAGTCAGGTCGATGTCTCCAGGAGCACACAATTTGTTTTGTGTGCAAGTCAGGTGGCACCAGCCTGACATGTACAGAGCAGTACACATAATACATATAATAGTATTTATCTCCTCTTGGTCTTTCTCTGAATACACACTTATTTACTGTATACACTCTACTATAGACAGCGCAACGGTGCTTATATATGCAAATAATTCCATTGTTATGAAAGCCAACTTGTATTCTCGGTTTTTTGCTGAAAAACTCCCACGTTCTGCAGCCACTCGCTCCACACACACATACACAGATACATTCTGGGGAAAATGATGCCTAGTCACATATACTCAATAAAAGTATTAGTATCCTTAATTCGTGCAATATAACGAACTGATATTACAGGTCTACAATCGGTTATCTAGATTGGCAACACCTAAAATATAGATAGATGAATAGCTGTGGGCTCTAAGCATTCATCATTATTATTATGGAATCAGAAAAAGGAAATCCTTAGTCACAGAGCTCCCTCTCAAACGATTTCATCATCATTCTTATTCTTTAAATGAAATGTCCTTGTGTGGGAGAGCTCCTCCGTTCTGAATGATAAACTGGCAGGATTTAAATTATGGTGGTAGCGAGCACAAGTTAAATATTTTCATTCGCCAGCTAAATGCCCGTGTATAGCATAGTCGTTCCACTAAAAGTATTACTCTTCAATTGGATTGAATTGCCAGTGAAATGAAAATGGCTAATAATTATCTATATCTCTCACTCACCACAACTATGTGTACACACACACACACACTCGTATCAAAACATACATGTATACCAGCAGAAGCACGCTGTGTGTGTGTGTGTGTGTGTGTGTACTACCACAATGTATATGAGATGGATAGGTATAGATAGAATCGATGGATAATCAGTTACAAGATGAAACATACATATAGCAATGTTCGTGAAAACTATTATGAGAAGATATGTACGATAGTACATTTATGTGTGTAGCTCAGGGTTTGATATCTAATTAAGACGGATTATTTCATTTTATGATGGACATTTTAGTGGCTGTATGTTTTCATGTGGAACAACTATAAGTAGTAGTCTATGGGATCCTGTCTAAAACTATCGTTCATGTGTACAAATTGGTAGAGACGTTGTGTATCACATACATTGTATGTATGTGAATTGTGTAATAGCAGCAGCAGCAGCAGCAGTTGTAGTAGTAAGAGAACGTAGTAGTAGTAGTAAGAGAGCAGATATCTGCTCTGACTTATTGCTTCTAAGTGGTTTTATATTAGCTAGTGATATTGTATTGTATGGTGGTGTTGGTTGGTGGTGGTGGTAGGAGCAGCAGTGGCTCTCTGTTATATATTTCTTCTGGCTTGCCCAAGTTTGCTTGGCTTGGTTTGGCTTTGAATTGCATTGAGAATCGGATGGGAGTGGATGAGCATGATACGAGGCTATTATAATAAGGTGGAAAGATGAGACGAAAGAAATAAGAGCAAAGCAGAGGAGATTGGCTATTGTGGATCCAGACAGATAGATAGATGTTATGATGACCATGCATTAATGTATTATGTGTAGTGACGGGGCTAACGATATTTTCTGCAAAACGAGTAATATTATTTATGATGATGATATGAATATGAGCTTCGTCTGGCCTGACTGGCATAAGGCAGTTGATAAGCCACGGACGAGTGCACGATATGGCTAATACTACTACTACTACTTGTAATATGTAGGAATAAGTAAAACGAACGGCGTATATATTAAAAGTAGTAGTAAGGGGTAGATAGTGAGTGTCTTGTGGCTAAATGTATGTGTACAAGTTGAATAGAGTGTGTGATGACGAAACTGAGTGAGATGCGTTGATCATGCGATGGAATAAGAAGAAGATGAAGGTTTTTGGCCAATAAATGCATCACTTCCGAGGTGTACGCTTCAAAAATCCTAAGCGGAAGTGGGTAATAGGTTGCCTGCACGAGAAATAGCATGATTGCTCCACATTGTACGGGGTAAAAGGCAAAAACGCAAAAAGTACAAACGCGGTTTTTGCGCTCATCATCCCATCTTCGTCTCCTCTCTTTTCTTATTCCCCCGAAATCTTCAATCAGCGTGATACACCATCATATAGTTATTGTAAGAAATGCATTGCACTCACACTATGTACATTTACATCGTCCGTCTCCATGTAATACTTTATTTTCTATTGTAGTCAGCTCTCTTGGCTGCTGATGTGAATAGCACGGCAGAGCTTGGCTTCCACACACTATGTACTCCCTGTATAATATATAATACACACACAGACACAGACACACACACACACACACAGACAGATACAACGAAGAACACACGAGGAGCGTCGTATTAGTTCTTCTGACTGTCTATGTACCTATTTACCTATCTATCTCCAACAATCTACCTATCATGTAAAGCTTCAGCTTCACCTTCTTCCTTTGGCTCACTGGATGTGCTATGGTTCGACCGTGCCGTACATAAATTTATTGTATCCATTAACCGGAACGCGAAACATTTAGCCTATGCATAAGACCGTAAATTTCTCTCCCTATTGTGAATATCAAATTATCCTCCTCGTGCACTATCTCAGTGAACGCACGGAAACCTTTACTTTACTCTGTGTGTGTGTGTGTGTGCTCCCTTCACAACCACCACCACCACCACCATATATACGTGTACACACACACACACAGATACAACACAACAAAACCATTTCTTATAAATATATCTTCTTTGATTCCCTTGTTCGTTTCGTCTCCTCTTCTGCTTTTCTGCTTACACGATAAACATTTGCATTTTATAACTTATGTAACGATAATATAATATTCTGTATCATCTCTCTATCGCACCATGCTCTTTCGTCTGTCCACCAATAAGCTAAGCCAGCCTGCGATATGTAATGGTTTTGGGCAAGGCCCCTATATTTCCTATGTTGTACTCAATCATTTCTTCATCATTGCAATACATTATGGTTTTTTGCTATTAAATTCGCACGTACTTGTGTTTTGTCCTGGTGGGGATTTGCGAGTTGATTCGAGCTAAACGTGTATATTTTATACGTACGACTAGTACATTGGTAACATATTGCAAGAATGTAAATGAGCTATGAAAAGTTCAATAAATTATCGTAAATATCATTGCGTGCTCGTTTAACATAAGTATATTAACACTCGTGATATCAAAAAATTAACCATCAAGTCTTCACAGACACAGAAATTATAGGACAAGTTTATCGGAATTGAATTTCATTTGACTGTGGGAAGGAATGCAGAGCAATATAATGGCTTTGTCTTTGAGATATGTGTCTAATGCACTAATGTATACGCATGAATGTGATAAATTCCCAGTGAAAAATAAGCAATTACTGTCTGCACACAGTCGGTGTGTCGTTTGTGACCGTTCAGTGTTCACATGATCACGGAGAAAGGAAGGAAAGGAGTCTGACACTCTCTCTCTCTCTCGTGAGATGCAGAACAGGGAGAGGAACACCTCTCTAGAGACAAGACAAGACAGGACAGGAGCAGCAGTCGACTTGTGGTTTAGTAGAGTTTGCTTGTTAGCTGTGAGAGCGTTTCGGTTAAGACATAATAATATATATGTAATAATTGTTCGAAATGTCGACTGAATCGTTGTGTTGGTATGCGGAGTGGAGGAGCGTTTGTTGGTAGCGGCTAGTGAGCCGAGTCAATATGATGTGATATCTAAATAGTAAGCGGTCGTGGAAACAAGCTCGCATCATCTTGTGCGCCGAGATGTAATGTAGATGTTGACAATCAGATAGCAATTGGTTTCCAAAGCGGACTAACTGGATTGACGGGTTGTTTTACGAGTGATAGGCAGAGATCAGCCAGAGATACAGTGTCGTATGACACACTACTAGGGTCATTACATGTGGAAATCGCCACAATTTATTTATGACACGTGACTGACGCCTCTCGCCATGTCTAAGGTCAATTGGAAAAGGGCGATCGGTTTTTATACCTTAAGAAGAGACACATTGACGTTTTTAGTCGTTGCAGCAATGGGCATGAAAATTTGGTTAGTGGCTCAATAGATACGTAATGGAATAATAGGAGAGTACCTGCTCCCCATAACACTGCCAATAAAGAAAGGTACGGGAGCGTGTGCATGTAATGCTAAAAGGACAGCTCTACATAAAAATAAACACAATGTGTGTGTGTAGCAGAGCAATATGATAAAGCACCTACCAACCTACTGGAAGTTAAACCTAGGTGCAGGGAACCATGTAGCCGTGATCCTCAGAGAGAGAGAGAGAGAAGTGCTTACAAATATACAAGAAGCACTAGTCTGAAGACAGGACAAGGTAAAAAAGACGTTCTCCGATACCCAAGCAGGTAAGGCAATAATAGATGCAGAGCTATATATAAAAGTGTGTATGTGGGGAGGACGAAAGATATTATTATGAGCAGAAATATATTTTATATATATAGCTATGTGTCAAGTATAGTAGTAAGTAGGTAAGCTGGAATAGTATTAGGAGAGGATAGGGAGAAGACGAGAGAGGGAGATGTGAGGTGTGTGTGAAACGAAGTCAAGGAGTCACTTGCTAAGTTGTTCCAATGTGTATACATATAATACAGTAAAGAGGAGATAGGTTTCGTGAAGTTGTGTAAGTGAGTGGTGGTGGTGGTGGTAGTAGAGTGGCAGTGGATGTGATGGTGTGGTGGTGGCGGCAGTAATGCCCAATTGTAATAGGTATTAGATAGGATATTAAGTCTGCTCTGTGTATAAAGAGCAGGGAGAGAGAGAGAGAGAAGGAAAATCGTAGCTTGTCTTTGCTGACAACATATGGTGGGGCGAAGAGAAAAGAAATTGGGAATAATCTGAGGAAACGGAAAAGAATCAGTCACACTCGACTGAGCACAAACAATCGAATTGGGAAAAAACCTGAAATTTTTTCACTGGTTGCTCTATCCATTCTGTGTGTTGCCAGTGTGTATAGTGTGCTGGCTGATATGAAACAAACGTCAGGCAATTGACGGGTGAGCGGAAGTTCGAACCCCCTACTTTGGACTTAACTGATTTGCTTTCAATTCCCATTCGATCGCTATCTGTTCACGCAAAATAACCTGGAGTTATGAACTCACATCACATCTCCACTCCATCCAACTACCCATTTCGTTTGATATGCTCATATAGCCACCTTCATTACCTCACTGCAGATATGTACATAGTTAGGTACTTATACTACACAGACACCACTATGTATTTATATACACTCACCTACCTACCACTATCTCCCCAAATACACTTGCACTCCCATTACAACACAACTTGTATACATACATATACACATTATCATCTGTAATAATCCCATTCGCTTCGTTTCTCCACTAGATATTCTCTTTCGACTTGTTGTACCAAACAGCAAATGTAAGTCACAGCAATCAACTCAACTTACCCCTCTCTCTCTCTCTCTCTCTCTCCAACACATTCAACACATTAGAAAAGAGTGTGCAGTGAGCAGAGTCCTAATCCGACTTATATCCCTTTCCTTACAGGTGCGCGCACACACATACACACAGACAACTGCTAATATGTGTACACGAGCTACGTATGAATAAAATATCTACATAGTATCAGAATTTAGACTGGAAATATGTGTGTGCGAGCTGAATTTAATAGAATCAACATCGAGGTGTTGTTTTTGTAGTAGTATTGTAGTTTTGTTGTAGCAGCAGTTAGTAGTCTATATGATGATGATGCTCTCTCTCTCAGCTATTGTTGTTGCAGATAAGGTGAAGTAGAAGGTAAACTATTTAGCCGGCTCGTACACAAAATAAATAAGCTTGCAATAATCCACCTTTACTCCCTAACAACAAACATGCACACCTAGTTCATAGTGTATAGTACCCATTAGACAGATAAGATGCAACAACGACTACTACTACCATTACTACTACAGCCAAATACAATTACTGTATGAGCTTGGGCTATGAGTCAGTGTAATCTGTATTTTTTTTTCTACATACAAAGTGGTATAAGTGAGTGAGCTGAGCCAGCTCATATAGACATTCACCATTCACTTCTGATTCAATCCAATTCAATACAATGGCCTGGAATGGATTACAAGTTTAATGTGTAATGTAATGCTAATGCATAGGAGGTATTCATACAGGTAATGATGGCTATAACATAACATGATGCTGTAATCGTGTACGGGGCTCTGTGGCGATGATGGCTTCAGAGTTGGCAATGAGTCTTTTGCCATATAGCAGATTATATATATGTAATACAGCGTATAGTATTATGTTTATACGGTGGATTGGAGGCTAGCTTATTGTATAAGTAGCTGCTTTGCATAATTATATCTGTTCTGTGTTATGCATTGTGTGTGTGTGTGTGTGTGTGTGGATGGGATGGGATGGGACTTTTGTGTGGCTCAATGTTTGATGTTGTGTACTATGTACTATTAGTATGGTAGGGTATTGTATTGCCTGTAGCTTTTCTCTTGCTCTGCCACTCTCATTTAATGTCAATTCCATTTGACTGGGCTGGACGGTGGGGCCTACCGCGAGAAATCGTACACTCTCTTAGGTCTGCGATAAAACCGTGTATCTTGTGTAATGAAGTGGACGAGACTGCCAACTGGCTAACAATTAAAGTCAGCAAGTTCACTGATAGAATGTTGTTCTTGTGTTTGTGTGTGTGTGCTGTTGTCCTCTCTGGTCTGAGAGAAACCATCGGCTCAACTGTTCAACATGAAGAGTCGAGTACAATGGCTGTGCAGACAATCACACGCAATTCCACTATTGATAAGTCCAAATAAATAGATTTTATTTTCCCATGCCTTTGACAATTAAATTGCTAGTCGTTTCTTTTACTTTGTGCTCTCGTTTCATGGTCGATCCACAGATTTACTAGAAGTCAACCATCCCCATTATTTGATTAGCTCTCAAATCTCACTCTTTCACGTGCTCGTGGTGGTGGCGGTGGTGGTGGTGGCGGTGGTAGTGGCTAAACTCGCTTTTTTGCTGTTTGCTGCTGTTGCTGCTGCTGCCGTTTGGCAAATCCAATCCGTTCACTGCAACGTTTTAAATGGCACGACTCTTCTCCCTGTACTATTGTTATCTTGTTCAGTCTCCACTAGACACGACTACTACACTGCTATAACATTTTATCTGTGGGCTGTTTCTGGCTCTTTCCTACGTTTTTTTGGATGAAGAACAATTTTATCGCATGTACTAGTTCTTCGATTTATTTTAATAACGTGCTATGAACAGTTAAACACATAGTACATCTAAAATGTAACATAATATGGGAGTTGGTGCGTATAAACACATCAATAAATGATCCTGGGAATTGCATTGTCTACTTTCTGTATATAAAAAACTGATTTTGTCTTTCGTGTGCTCTGCTCGCCTTTTCAGTGACTGAGAAGTCTTCTCTCTTCTACTATGCCTATAAGCTCTACTGTAATTAGCTGTGGGTTTTAAGACTACTCGTTCCCATTTAAATAGCTCCGATATGATTTCTCATTAAAATAGACGATGCAAGAGATAAGAATGCTTAAGCAGATAGTAACTTTATGTTTAATAATAGTGCAGAATTGATGCTACGAGAGCTGTAACACGAATACTACAGTTGTTGTACTATGAAGCAACAGCGAGCCAATTTTTTCTGTCAAATTCGTAATAAAGGTGTGTATAGTGTGTAGATATGTACATTGAAGGTGGGAGAGGTGCACGCACCAGATCTGTTGTGTGGCTATTACTTTGAGTAAGGAAAAACTAATATTATGATGTTGTGTGAGCATTAGTGAGCTATTACAGTGGAAAAATGGGTAGGAAACAAATGAAAGAGTAGCAACTACAATAATATTATACACGTATGTATATCTATATAAAATGTATATTTATATGGTGGTAAGTGTTAGCAGTAGAGTGGTGATTAACACATCTCTGATTTGTAGAGGCTGGCTCTGTTAGTTGTGTGTGCATGTAAACAGTGTGCACTTGCGAGGTGGCTACCATGTGCCGTACTCGCCGACCGTAGAAAATAGAAAGAAAACCAGCTTTAATCGGGCTCTTTGACTAAATGACCGAATCCTCTGGTAATGATGGTTTGATAGGAGAACGAGAGAGAGAGAGAGAGGTTGGTTGCAAATGCATCTGATATCGCCTGTTCGCCTCTATTATTGAGTACTTTTCACATGAACATGCAAATCCTACGCTTTTGCCATGCTTTTTGTACACATAAGCAAGCACACAGTGTCTTTTCTATCTGATACTTTATTAGACACTTTAGTAGATGCATACATCATCTTGCCGTATCTGATTGTACTCGCAGTCATATTAGATTAACAACTTTATGTAATATGCTGGCAAGGTTCTTAGTCTCTGTGTGAGTAAGGTCTGAGCTGCTGCTTGGCAAAAGAAGTGTCTTTAATATTATTCCTTTGGAATATTGTGAGAATTTTACAGAGAGCATCCCTCTACCACCACCACCACCACATTGTCTATAGACTGTGATCATTAATGAGCAATTCTGCTTGGCATGTTCGCACGGATTTATGTACTGTGAGTGAGTGAGCATTAGGAGTTTAGGTTTGTGCGCGATCTCGAGAAGCCAAATAGTAGTAGTGATAGGTAAATGGATATGGATAGTAGTAGGAAGGAGTAATAGTAGCTGGTCGTGGTACAAATGGCTTTTGATGTGAATTCAGAGATTCTTTAGAGTCCGCCCTGTTGAAAAGTCGTATTGATTTTTTTTGAGTGACATGACATCCGTTTGCCCATTCGGTAGACTAGACATCAGATTGAAAATAGAATAAAAGACGTTTGTATGCAAAAGACACCAGCACACACACAGAAAATAATATCTCCTGTGAACGTTTGTGCTCTGTGAGTGACTGAGTGAGTGCTGGGATCTGGCTGTGCACGGAAAGAGAGACGAAGACCAGTCATTGCATTGCATAGCCAACTTAAACCAAACCAAGCTGAACGAAACGAAGAATAGTCAGTTCAGTTTAAACTTATGCATGTAAATAAAATATAATGATTGTATAGGTATGTGCTACTAGTATAGAATAGGTAGCTGTTGTAGTGTGGATGATGGGAGTGGATAGGTGGCTTGGCTTGGCTTGGCTGGCCTACCTACATTATTCCTAATAGAATATGCACATCGTATAGTAAGTCGTAAGTTAGTTTATTCATTCTTTTCCTACAGATAGACTTTACATTACAACAACAGTGAGTTTTGTGCAACACAGAGCAAGTGCTACTACTATTGCAAGTGGGATACATATATACATAGTAGTAGTAGTAGTAGGAGATGGGAGCGCTGTGACTTTTCATGTATTTTTTGCCTTTATTAATGATCGTAAACTGCTTCTGATGGACGGACACGGACATCATCAGAATGAGTTTCCCAATGGGATGGGGATAAGAAAGAGTTGTCTGTTGTTAGAGTGGGGGTGAGAGAGATATGATTGCGATGAAAATTTTATTCGTGGGAAAATGAATTTTTTGTCTCCATATTTTTGTCATCTTTGTCATATCATCATCATCATCATGTTGGGCCCTATGAGTTGAAAGAACCCTTTCCTATGTTTTTTTGCAATCACAGATGTAGAGACATGTGACAGAGATGAGACTTGGTCAATCATCACCACTTGATCACCACTACAGTTACTGCACCATCACTCATTATGCGCTCCAAATGTCAGGATCTAAAGGAGGCCAAGACGTAAGTTACTCTCTTATAAACAGTTCTTGTTCTGAAAATTGCTCTCCCGCATTTACATACGTACAATTTCAATTACCACTAGTTCTCCATACAGAACCCTCTCTTTCTGTCTGCCTCTATCCTGCTCGCTACATTCAATACACACTATTAGCTATTGATGTCCTCATCTTACTTTGTCACATTTTCCTGTCGTCGCCTATTATCCTTATTGTTCTGTCCTCCTCTCTCTTCATACACTCACCACTCACTCTGCACTGTGCACATGCACACGGGACACAGGACAGTGCACGATGGGAAATAGACCAAAACTATTATTTAATCAATTTCCTACTGTTCTCATCCTTCTTCGTATTCAGTCAAAACAATCATTTCCCATCCAATTATCCGCCGCAGACCAATTCCTGGTCTCACTCCATGCATCAAACACACATACACAATATATAATCATCAAATGTAAATAGGAAAATATTTTTTGGCAACTCGTTGCATACACACACACACACACACACACACTCTCTCTATACATTATTGGACAGTACAATGCTTATTTACTTATGAGTTATAGAATACACGCAGGTTCCGTTAGTTCTCTGACATCGTGGATGCATGCTGTCGTCTCGGGACTGCTGCAGGGCCCTGTTGCATGTGGACATCACCATATAGCTACTATATAGCTACTATATAGGAACACTACACAGTGACTCTTATTGACACATATTATAGTCATTTTATAAAGGCATTTCCTCTGTTTCCTGGCTCTACTATTCTCTTTTTGAATCGTTTTTCGATAGGAATGACCTCAACTCATCGGAACAGGAGAACCTCCACAATAAAAACAACGGTATGGCGTTAGATGACCTTTCACGTGAGGTAAACACTATACAATTCACTCATTTACTATCTACTACTCTCTCGCTTCCACGACTACTCTTTGCTTACTCGCTTCTCATGCTTATTCGCCTATGTATAAACATATGCATTTTAGAATGCTGATCTGATGCACAGATGAAGAATAAGCAAGCATTGAGAGGAAAGAGCAGGTTCAAGTCTACCACCACCACCACCAACGCTACAAAACAGGTGAGCAGCTTCTGCAAGGGTGCTTCTTGCTTGCATACATTCGACTGTAAGGAATAGCTAAACTTTATGTCACCAACAGAAAGTGGAAATAAAAATTCCCCTGTGACGTTAACCGTTTCATTTGTCTTCCCTTTCCAGTCCTACAACAAACTCGCATACCACACACTTGACAATTCACTCTCGCGCGCACCTACACGCGGACATTTTTATGGTACGTACTGAGGCAAGCAGAGAAATGATGAAAGGGACGTAATGAGTGGAATGAATTTAGACTGTATGCCTGTAATAGTGGAAAGTGTGAGGACTTGAGGACAAAGTGTTGGGTCCTTGTTTGGAGCGGGCAGAGCCCGTTGGACTGTGGTCGAGGGAAGGGTGAGCGAGGGTTTCCCCTTCCAATTCTTTTGTGTCTCCATTCAAGCGAAGAACTCTCTGTTTTTTAGCTCTTTTGTGGTCTTGTGGTTTCCCTTTAGGTATTCCATAACGTGCTTACACCTCGTCTTACTCAACGATGCGCTACAACTATATATTACATGATTTGCTGATTTACTCCAGATAGCATTTTTCTAGAATTGCTTTTGTTGAATAACTCTGTGAGTCTACGTGCACTGTCAGAGTGCTCTACAATTACGCTAATCTGGCCACTGATATCTTTGTGTATAGGTAGGTGTGTATTTGGACTGGGTAGTGGAGCATTGATTGTGTCTAAATCTATAATCAGTGTTTGCAGTAGTGAAACAGTGAGAAGTCGCTGTCAGTCTTATTATATGATGAGAGCAGACATTGATACACATAGGTACATACATAGTTGTATGAGCAGAAGAGAGAAGAGTGGTTTTGTTGGCTACACGATAATGGCTCTCACACAATCGCGTCATTAAAGTTACATTGCGTGGCCTGGCAAATACGGAGAATGTGAGCGAGTGAGTGAGTGAGTGAATGGCTGTGCTACCTGTACTTATTAGTGTACTCGGCGAGCAGCGATCAGTGCGGATAGCATATTGAAAATATTGCATTAGAGAGAAATAAAAGTAAGTAGTTGTGTACTAGAGAGGAAAAGAATTAAGTAGGTATCGTTGCATCCATCCGTCCCTCATCTAATCTATATGGCAGTGCTGTGAAATTTTTAAAGTCAAGTTTTAGAGTCGTTCCAGCGAAAATGCAAAAATGATAGGAGAGCCAGCGAGAGTATTAATGGAGAAGTATGTATGGTATAGGTATTAGTGGAAGTGAAGCCATTTCAATTACAGCCATTAGTTATAGGCCTGTACAGAGAGTCGTAGTGAGCAGCCCATGGATGGATGGACAGGAAAGTGAATAGTGTGATACGTTTCACTGTCTTGTCTACTACGTGTACTTATGCGCGATACAATATGTTATGCTAAGTAAGTAATACGAGAATAATATGTAGGAGAACAAGCAATAAGTTATAAGCGTTTTTAACAATAAGTCAAGGTTTTAAGGTATCTATCTGCCTATCTATTTAACCATCTATTTCCCTTGTCTACTGCTGCTGCTACTACTACTACCACCACCACTACTTACTTCTGCTGCTGCTGCTGCTGCTGCTGCTGCTGCCTTTCTTCTTCTTCCCATGCCCATGCAGTCCACGTGAAAAACAGAGCTAAGTGGGTGCATTGTTACTTTAGTTGCGATGGCTCTGAACTGAACTTCCAGAAAGACGAATACGAGGCATACCTGTGCTTCTTCTTGGATTCTTCTTCATATATAGGAATATACTTTTCCAAAGAAATACACTCACAATCACTCAACTCTTTCGAGTCGGGCTCTCTCTCTCTCTCTTTGCTATGTACATTCATGAATTATATAGAGACATGGAAAGAGCGACTCACTCAAGTGTGCAATAGTTACTTAACGTGCTTCTACTCTAGTCGCTGACTTACTTATTCCACGGCTACTTATAATATCCTATCACATTATCCCATTGTCTTAAGTTGATTTTATTCCCTACAATATATACTGCATACGTAATCTACACGATGGATAGTTACAGTCCATTGTATGTGCGTATAACTCAAACAGACTCACTAATAGATGGATATATAGACAAAGAGTAAATTGTATTGTCTGCATTTTATCAAGTCAAAAGAAGTCAAGAGAAGCATTCAGAGAAAAACAAATGAACGAGCAGTGGCATTGCAGTCATAGCATTATAGGTGAGCATATCTACATATGTGTTCTTGTGTCGATCGCAGTGAGTTTTTCCGAGAGAGGAGCCTCTGGCTCAGAATATGTGCGAGTGTACACAGATATGTATGTTTGAGCTCTCTCTCTGTGAGTCGAGTCAAGTCAAGTCAACTCAAACAGTTTCCGGTCGCAGTTAAATATTAGATATCTATCATTGTAATGAATATCCTTTCTCCGATTTTAATTGGGCAATATACAAAAAATGTTCGTTGGCTGACTCGGTGCACGGACTATCTGTGCCTGTGTGCATGTGAGGAGCTGTGAGTTTAAGTTGGTTTGGATGGATGGATGCAAAGATGGCTTGGATAATGTTCTCTCTGTGTGTCTGTGTCTATGTGTGTGTGTACACATACATACAGAGAGAGAGAGAGAGAGAGAGAGAGAGCACAATATAGTCAACTAAAGCAAACTAAAGAACTACTAAATAGAAAAGTAAGGATATTATTGCAGGATAGGATGATGAGTTGTTATTGGTGGTAGTGACTTGACTGACTTCAGTTGTTGGGTCTACTCGAGCAGTCAAGTCAACAGCTCCACATACAGTTGCACAACAACATAGCACATTCAAAGAGATAGCACTTGTATATATATGTGCTATACAGCGTTTATATATTCATGCACAGAGTCAGTTGACTTAGAGTGGCCCGCTCTCTCAGTCAGTTTGCCAACCTATACTATGTGTATGTATATGCATTGTGCTACTCGCTCACCACCATCATCATCATCATGATGATCGTAGTCCTACCATCATGCTGAGTACAAAAGTCGCACATTCCCATATCAATAGTAAGCCATTTCTACAATTATTCCGTTCAGTTCCTAAGGACATTCTGGTTTTATATGCGTCGTTAAATAATTCAATTTCCCATCATAACCATTCATTGAAGGGCTCGGTAATAGCAGCCGGTCTCATCCCATCCTTACATATGTATTATCTTTTATTTGTCATTGCCCTTCTCCGGTTTCGTTTCTTCGCCAACAACTGGCTCGGCGCTTCTTCCTTCGTTCCGAGGAAACTTTCTTAGAAAATACAAATGCTCTCTGACTTTGCTTGATTCATGCACGGCCAGCAACACCGTATGCATTCTGCCACATTTCTGCCCTTAACAAAACTTTAAACACTTTTTCTTATTACACTGTGCTCGTTGTTCCAGGGTACGTAATAAGTTACTCAACAAAGCAAATGAACACTGAAAAAATAAATAGTAAGAGGGTTAAAAAAATATTTAATTTTTGAAATAATCATCGTTTGGATTTCTCGTGCAAATCAAATTTAATATCCGAAAATATTTACAAAAAGGAAGCCAATCTTTTTCTAGAAATCTGTCCCCCTGTTCTGGAAAAACCATGTTGTCAACATATGTTACTGTTGCCTGTGTTGTGTGGCTTGCATTCACCCTGTACGGTTCTACAGCAGATGATTTGAAGCAACAATCATTTCATGTCGCCGATGCAGAGCACAGCAATTCACTTATTCAAAAACCATAGAAGACATCTTTGCGTTTTATTGGTATAAAGACAAGGGAGACCTCCGTGCAGGCATTTTCTTTGACTTTATTGTCGCCTTCCCATCCTCCAAATCATGTCTCCATTAAAAGTTACTCTGAAGGTGTTGCATTTCATTGTCATCGAAATTGTCTGTCCGCTTTATATAAAGGCTCTCGCTTCCATTCCAACACAAATCTCTATAGGCGGCACGAATAAAACTATTAAGAACTACCTATGCCTGCCTCAATGTAACTTAAGTGCTTATTTCTAATCCTTTTCCTTTTGTCCTAGAGTTACTGTCTCTCTGAATGCTACGCTAAGAAAATGTGGGAGAAATTAGAAGCTATTTAGGTGTACACAAAGATATGCTCATATGGAACAGCAGTTGCCTTGTATCCAACGTGCATGCTACACATTACGCACAAATACAGTACACATAACATACATATAAGAAGGAGAGGGATGCAGAGCCCTGTACAAAATACGTCAGATCAACTTGCAATGTAATAACAGCCCCACCACACACCACTCTCTCGCTAATATACTATTTAGTACAAGTTGCAAAGGACGTGTCTGTCTTCCGTGAGCTATTTATATATAGCGTACTGGTCCACTATATGCTTCTATATAGCAGACGAGTCCCAATGCGTATATATATATATCCATTACGTGTCTACAGGTGGATGGGTACGGTGTGAAGGCTATTTGTAGGTGAATGGAAGAGGGGGTAGCTGGAGAGCGTTAGAGAGCGATAGAGATGGATTCATGTGGTTGCAGTCAAGACAAGAAGTTGTCTCACCATTGATAGAGACATTATAGAGTGTGGGTAATTGAAATTAAATTTGCTCAACGGAGCTCAATAATAATGAGGGTGAGGGAGGATCAGTCGGTAATGTAGTGAGATGGTGATCATAAGCATGATGTGTTATGTGCCTGCTGTCTCTTTCAATACACACAATGTATAAATTAAAGTAACCTGTCTGGGAGAGTGAGAGAGTTCAGTTCGCTTTTGCTTTAACTCTCCTTTGCATCTAATATACCTTCTATTTTATTCCTTTCTCGGGATACATACCTATACATTTAATGTAGGTAGTTGTAGAGACGAGCTATGAGTGCAAGTTTAGTTTCGTTTGACTATAGATGTGTGTGTGTGTGTGTGTGTATACGTGCATGGAGGTATGTGCACGTTGCTGTACAAATTTATATGTACATAAGTACATATAAATGGGCAAAGCGTTAGTGCAGCAGAGCTCCAACTACATACTACTCCACTTGTAGTATACATAGTAAGTGCCATGCTAAGATCTTACGATTCGATGCGTCAGTAAGAAGACTAGACGACCGGGCACAGGAATCATCTCATCAAGTGGCAACACTTGTGTCTCCGGAGAAAAAACACTAACAATTTCACTACACCATCAACTACGATGCCAACATCAAATCTCTGACTAAAGATGTATCATTCACTGTTCTGCATCTTTGTAATCGAGTAGCCAGCCGACTTTGGTCAAAACTAATCGTTGTGTCACGTCGATTCTTTTGTGAAGAAGATTTTTTTTATTTCATCGCCAGAGAGCTACACTTCTACTTAATATAAATGTATATACGTAAATACATACCTACTGCTACTACTACACTCACTATTTACGTTACACATAAAATCTACTATAGGCTGTACAGCGTACGTACCACAGAGGTATGGTATCATGGCTGAGATATTATGTTACTCGGTTTGGTTAGTAGGTAATGCAGGCTGGACCGAACTATTTTTTCCTCTTTCCTTCCTCTCGCTCGCTCATCTCATCTTTACTCTGATTTTGGGATGGCTGCAATCTAGTGCATGGTAGTACTCTAGTGGAGTGTGTGCACGCAAGTCTGCTTCATCAACCATATCCTCTCGCTGGCTGTACAAAAGTCCACTGTGCTATTCCACTCGACCACTTCACATTTATTACATTTCATTCCGACTGCCGTATAAATTCTGTGTGAGCCCTTTACTTTTTCTAATAATTATCACCTTTCCTCTCTCATTCTCTCTCTCTCTCTCTCTCTCTCCAATAATTTCAATAATGATATAGAAATGAACTCAATCAAGTCGACCCTCCGTTTCCTCAGGAGGAGACGCTCAAGAAGAAGGAAAAAGTAATATGTACTTGGCTAGGTAATGAGATCCATTACGACTTTTTGCTATTGTCCTCCTTCCTTAAATTACAACTCAATCATTTTATCCGGAGAACCTTTCAAAGATGCCTCCACTACTCTTCGATGTGGTATGGTGGTTATGGGGAAGTGCGATGCCACTGTCAACGTACCATTACTCTTTTAAGTGCGAACTGCACAGATTGTGTAATACATGATTACCTAATATTGTGTAGGATTAGATGTGCAAATCTATAGTAGTAGCAGTAGTAGTAACAATGAGGGGGAATTCTTGTAGAGTAGCAATGATGGGAGATAGTAAATAGAACGGGAACACGGTGAGTAACACCGCACAAACGTGTGTAGGCAATGTCACTATTGAGCAGTGCATCGTTTTTTATGCTTATTTTTATGAGTTTTCAACTTTTAATGGCATTTAAAATCACATTCAGGTTTCTTCTGTTGCATCTACTGACGGTTGTCGGATGCTTCCCACCCATTCTATTTGCCACTCCATAACTTCTCTAGAATTGAGGTTCCTGGGAACAATGACAATTCACAATTCACCTCCGGTCAATTCCTACTCACCGACAGCCGACTTTTTGACCAATTTGACAAATCTTAAGAGATGTATGCTAATGTGTAAATAATTTCTCCTCAGATAATTCATACTGAATATTAATGTCCATAATATTTTTTTAAATAAATTTTTATGTTGAAGATAGAATGTCTCACTTAGTAAAAGTAGTTTCCAGATGAATAAAGCCTTGGGTGGCATGAGGCAAACATTTGGAGAGTAGAGAAAAAAAAGAATTTGTGTTTGGTGGGAATTATCCGGTTGGGACTGCTAATAGATAAAATAATGATAAGCGGTTGACTGGCTAGTGTGTGAGAGTGCATGCTAAGTTGTATGACTGAAAGATTGCAATGCTATGTGGGAAAATGTGTAGAAATTGAAGGATGATTCTTTGGCTAGATGAGAGATTATGAACCAAAAATCAAGGAATAGTCTTGGTGTGAATCTCTAACAAAGGCAAAGAGGTATTTATTATTATTATTACTGTATCGTCGAAGCAGTGCCTATAGCCACCACCATTCTGAAGGTAAACGTGGGGAGAGGGAGAGCCAGCGAGAGAGACAGCGATGGAAGGAATTCAAAAGATAAGTGAGTGAGTGAAGATAATATTGTGGAAAGGATGACAAATCGAAAAATTTGTTGTTCATCAGAATTAAGATGACCATATGTCGTGATACATGAGGGGAAACGTTTCCTCCGATTTCGTGATCACTTCTTCAACTTCAGATGGTTTTTAAGGCGTGGATGACGTTTTTTGTTCTTCTTTGCTTCAGCTCAGACCTTTATTCCTTCTTCATTTGTCTCTTTTTATGTTCCAGTCTTTCTTGTTCTCATGTTGCATTGCACTCTACAACTCGCACTCTCCGCTACCACACACTAATATACTACACGTACATAAATAGTCCCTAGTACTATTTAGTATACCACTGCAGTCGTACTTGTAGTGGTACGAGTATTACACCAGCAGGCCACAGAAGAATATCAGAATATCAATTCGGAAATGACGAGTAGGACTGCTCTGTGCACATAGCCAAGAACACTATGCACATCTCAGTCAGTAGTTGCAGTGACAATGGCCAGCTACTATATAATATGAACAGACAGAGCGATTAAGAGAGAACACGCATTAAGTATAGCCAGTCAGCTCTTCGTGTGTACTGTAAGTAGTAGATCCGTCCTACTGCTCCTACATAGCCAGTCATAATATTATCCGTGCTTTATGTAATGTACACATCTCGTGTTATGCCCAGGCATCATTGAATGTTTCCATTACACTTCCAGTCATTATGCAGTTTCAGTAGTTGCAATGCAATTTCAAGTGCACCCAACGTTGAATGTGTTTTGCTCTATTATAGCCTCATCTCTCTGCCACTCTCTCTCTCTCCGGCACTTCGCATTCAATTGACCATGCCACCAACCTTGCTGCTCCTTCGAACAAAGCCACCTTTACAAATATACACACACTGAGCTCCTACTACGATTTCTACATTTCTTGTTTCTATTTTTACACAGAAAGACAGAAAGCCACAACTTTGTCAAATATTGTCAGCAGTCGTAGTGATGGCTATAAATAAATTCGGTTAATAGGAGCAGAACATTTCCACTTCAATGTTGTACTTGTACTTACAATGTATGTATGTAAGTACTTGACTACTAGCAACGGAATCTGTCAAAAAGCCCATTTGCAAAATCAAACAAACGGATTTGAAAAAGGATAAAGGAATCTCTCAGAATTATTGCTCTATAAAACGGGGCCAGTCGTTCCGCTTGTGCACATGTTGAGCTCTGACTGAAGAAAAAAACCTTTTTTGCCCTTTTCCCTTTGACATATCAACTGGCAGATCTCATCTAACATATGTTTCTGATGCAATAAGCAGAATTAGAGCTATTTGGAATTTTCTTTGCGATAAAACGCTGTACGTACAGATATTATACACGTAAAATTTTACATGTGTATAAATAGTCGTACTTAGGTAGCGAATGCAGTGGCTGCAAGTACCTGTACATAACAATTTTCTCGAATGCACTAGAAGTAAATACATGCATAAGCAATATCGTGCTCTCCTGTTCTGAAATATTTTACTAGTACACTTTAACGTACTGCTGCCACTTTTAATGCCATAAAGTGATTGGCACGTAAAATAAGGTGATCTGAGAAGTTATGATGGGAGTATTCACATGGATATTGCTACATCAAACAATTGAAAGTACTTTGGGGGAATTGACATGAAAACAGCATTTGATTGAGCCAATAAGATGTTTATTGAGATTTCTTAGCTTATACATCACCCAGTGGATCTGCTTCAATTTCCCATTGTGGGTGCGTGTGTATGTGGGGGTTGGGAGGCTCCGTCAATACGTTCGCAATAATATATACGGCCTGTCTATGCGTTGAGATTTGAGAACAAGTTTCTTTTCTGGCTGCCAGCTACTGTACTACCAGTACAAACAAGCTTTTGCTTTCACTCCCCGAGATCAATGAAAGTAACATGTGCAGCAGCTTTTCGCTGCTGCTCGTGAACTGAGAATGAGAGTCAAGACGGGGGAGGAAAGAGAACGGGAGTTTTCTCTTGTAAGATATTGCTTTGCGGTCATTGAGTCCGAATCTGAGAAAGAAAAAAATAATGGAAAATGACTGGCGGCATTAGTCTAGTCTTGACTCTCCTTCTCTCTCTCTCTCCAAGAAACAACAGAGCATTTCTGCTTCAGTTCGCTGCTGTCAGCCAACTGAACTGAGATTTCAAGAAATTTTAAGTACACCGAGAGTACACCCAGTATTGTAGTAGGTAATGCGTACACGGGGAAATATATAAAGGGGTAAGTACTGCGCGATGCAAAATGAGTTTCACCAGCTCTGGCAATATATGGAACACTTGAAATGAAAAGATCGATTTAAGCGCAGAGATGCTTACAGATATCTATACAGTATAAATATGCAGTACAATTTACTTCTATGTATATTTTCTATTCTTTAGTTTATTTTTCTATACATAATCAAATGGCTCCTTCTCTTTCAATGCGAAGATGCGATATAATAAGTAACAATATAGAATTGCCCATCTATTTATACACAATATTAGACTAGGTATTACTTTTGCAAAAAAAAACTGTGTAAGCGTTGCACACAGTCATAAGAAGGTTCCAACAAACACTACCGTTGCCGGTTGCATAGAGAATTGGTGGCCCTGAGTACTCTGATCTTGAAGAAGTATTTTAATAACAATCACAGTCTGTTCATAGAAATACTACTACTTCTACTACGTTCGCATACAGCGGAACACAGAACACTAAGGGGAATAATAACGTTCGTATCCATCCACTGTACTATTTCTGTGTGTATTTATATGTGTTCTTGTGACAATGCGAGAGAGAGACAGAGAACAGTAACCAAGTGAGTTAGTTGTGCAAGCCAGATCCTAACACATGCATAAATTCGAACTCTAGTGTACTTAGTACACTAGTATAATACAGGGTTAGAAATTACTGTAATGGTGCATTGGTACGGTTGTGTCCTACTGAGATTTCACTGACTGTGTCAGGTTGAAAGTACACGTTCTATAGCCTCAACATAAGTACATAGAACGAGTGCTGCTGTCAGCCAGCTTTACTATGTTAAGTAATTTACCTGGTAATAATAAGAATGTATATATTGTATTGAGATAGTAGATAAAAGGAAGACAGACATTCAAAGTGGTTTGGAGGACAATGTATATTGTGATCGTATGTGTGCAGTTGTAGAATAGAAAGAAGAGCGAGCGAGCCAGAGAGATAGAAGTTCAGTGGGGTCGACTCGAGTGAAGTTGGATTGCAGAGAGACAGAGAGAGAGCGAGAGAGAGACTAATTTTCGAGGAGATCAGAATAGGTCTTTTTAGCCAGGAGCTACCTTGAAGATGTTCTCGAACGAGTGATTTTATGGTATTGTGTCGTTCATAAAAATTAGAGAGAAGTTATTTTGAATGGGTTATGGGGCATTGAAACAAAGAGTCCTCTCACAATCGTCGAGCAGACAGACAGAGAGGGACACAGAATGGAAGAGAGAGTGGGAGGGACGACGTGAATTCAGGAATTTGCTGGTTAACTGGAAAAAGGAACCTGAGCGTAAAGAGTTAAATAGTAAAGCTAAAAGTCAGCAAGAGAGTGAGAGAGAGAGAGAGAGAGAGAGAGCGAGAATTTCTCGGTGTCTCCACTCTTGAGGACACAGAGACAGAAAGAGAGAAAGATGTATCTAGTTGTGTTGTTGTTAGGCTACCAAGGGAAAGTATGGGATAAAATCGATGGAGAAGAGAAGAGTTGAGTCGTGGTGCAGTCTGCGCTGAAGAAATCCTTTGTTAAACGTCTTGAGCGCATGTTGGGCAAGTCGATCATGCAAGATATAGTCGATCGATTTTTTCGGGAGCTGTGAGATTCGTCGATTCCTTTTTTCAGCCTCAAAGGGGTTTCACCCAAACTCCTGATCGAACCTTTCGATTGGAAAGTTGACCAAAATCGATTGGGCATGCGATTCTCCACTTTCCAATCACACCGTCTCATTTTTGCGCATCACCTCGCACTATCTCCTCCGAGTCCTGATCACACACCGTTCCTATCAACTTATAGACGTTTCTAGACTTTTTCATCCAGCCCTGAACTCACTCGCCTTCTTATCCGTCTCTCGTGGCTCCAACCTAGAACTCTCTCTCTCTCTCTCTGTGTGCACGTATGTGTGTGCCACTAGCTAACTGTAGTTCTAGTTGTAGTCTCTGCTGTGGCTGCTATTCTCTCTCTCTCTCTCCGATTCCTATTCTCCTCCACCCAATCTCATAGTCCTTCCTCATAGGCAACTACTAAACCCTTTCCCTATCTACTTATCCATATTTCATCCATTTCTTTTTGCCTCCTCATACTTGTCTTTATGTCTGCCTCCTGAATTCTTTCACAATACTTCAGTCTCCGCAGCAGCAGCTCTGCTCAACTTTTCTCCGTCTTCGTCTTCTCCATCTTCATCCTTCTTCCTCATCTCCGACAAATATCTCCACACACACACACACACGCACACATGCACAGCTTCTCTGTGTACACACGATTGTACTGCTTATTGTTAGTAGCCTAGAGATTCTTACAGTCCAATTCACTAAGCTCTTTCTAGACATTTATTCCTAATCGATTTAAACTTTCTCGTCTTGCTCATCTTTTTATCCACTCTCGTCTCAGTAATCTCCGCGCGCCACCACCGCCACCCATGCATATACCTAGTACAACACATCTGCATACACTACTACGCATATATGACAATTTATTTGCCCGAATGCATGCATAATAAATAATACCAGCTACATATTTATCCATATGCACACATGTACGCATTTTACATACATACAGTATCCATGCACCGAGCAGTTATTGAAATGTCATGTCTATTTACATAATGTCCCTTCATATGATGTAACTCGTGTGATTCTCAAATAAAGAGAAGAAATATCTGACGCACATAATTATTATGGGGATGTGGAACAGTGGCACTAGAAGTGATTGTTAAGACAATAAAACGACAATGGAATGGAAATAGATAATACGGAGAGATAGATAAATATGTAGTGGTGGGATTGTTCTTTTGCAAATGTTCTTTCAACTTTTTCAGTGAATCATTGTCGCAGAGAAGAGACATTGAATTGAATGTTGTTGCTCGTGTGTGTGGCTTGATGTGATGCATGGGGAGAAATCGGGCTCTATTATCATATTGGCAGTGGAGGAGTCGTAGTACGTAGTAGTAGTGGATACGCGACTCCTTTAAACTAGATATAAACATGCATACATTGTAAGATTGTCCTCAGCATCGATTTAGTTTTGAATGCTTTCAAACTGGGTAATAATCCCCCATAAGACATAAAAAGGCGTGTGGAGTCTACTGCGGAAGGGTTGCTTTGTCTCGCTGTCTTATACTCTCTGTGGCTCGCATTATGAATAGTTGTACTCCAGTACAGTAGTGGGTCCATGTAGCGTGCTGGAACGACCGAGCGGATCTGCTTCGTCTCTTTCTCTCTCCTCTCTGTCTCTCGATTGTATTGCATTGTGTTCGACTCTATTACGACGACCAAGGAAGGAGAAGTGTGAATGTGAATATTGTTTCTGTTATTCTTATTTATTGTTTACACTCCATTGATTCCAGTGAGTGAATTTTCTCTGCTGTTCTGTGTCTGTCTCATTGCATCCATTCCATCTCTCTCTCTCTTCTCTTCTCTCTATGTATCTCGCCGGAGAGAGAGAGACGAGCTGGCTAAGACCCGCAAGGACACATATATCTTGATATTCCTGTGAAATGAGTAATAGTTAGAGAGCGAGTGGATAGATACGAATTTCACACAGCAAACGCTCCAATGTAATATACATAATAGAGCAGACTGCAGCCTGATGTACAATACAGAGAAGAGTACAGTACACTAGTTGTGCAAGAAACCTTTAAGTACATTGTGTTGCTGCGTGTAGTAGAGATAGAGAGAGAGAGAGTGCTTTCATCTAAAGCGGAGCTCACATTCACCGTACTACAATACACAATAGGATACAATATGTACTTCCTTAGAGCTTTGCACACTTGTAATGGGAGGGATATACTGCCAACTTCAAATTCGAATGCTTACTTTGGAGAGATAGGATAAATCCACTATGGATTCACATTGTATCAAATATGTATTGAGTCTCTCTCCAAGATCTCTTTCTGTTCTCTTGCATTGCTCCTCTCTCTCTCTCTCTCTCTCGCTCTCTAATTCGCACCAAACAACTACTCACTCTGTCTCCACATTATGCCCACGTTTTCTTCTCGACCATTTCTCGCTACTCACTTTCTTGAGTTGAAACGCAACGTGGAGAGAAACGCAATACGCACAACGTTCTACTACTACAGAATACTACAACTATCAACCACAAGCAAACTTTGCCAAACAAGACCTCTCTTGCTTCTCTGATCTAAGTGAACTCTACATCTTTTGCCCACAGCAGTGTACGCACTTTACTTCTTTGGATATTTTCCTCCGTAACTATATTCGTAGGCTATACTATACACTCCCAATGTCTCTACCATAATGAATTAAACTACGGTGATATATAACCTGCAGGAAGTGTTTTGCATAATGTACAATTAACTTCTCAGTCTGTATGTGACTGTGTGTCCCTCCCTTTGATATGGGGAGAATAGGGGAAATTGCCTTTGCAAACAAACTGCCTTTCTATTTCTGTAGTAAATATATGAAATAAAATTGAACATGCGATTTGATTTTTTACTTTTAATTATATAGTAAATAAAGGTGGATATTGTCGCAGGAATATTTCGTGCTGCACATAGGTATACTTATATGTATTGTGAGCGTTTCGGGTAAATTAATTTGCCCAAGGTATTGTATGCACTTAGGGTAATGAAAGAGGCTGCTAAAAGTATTTTATAGAAGACGTGTGTAGTTAACGGATGGCATATGGTCATTGCTTAAGGTTGTTGGGTGAACATTAGTGGAGAGTGGAAGAACGATGTAGAGCCAGCTACACACACAGACGGAGAGAGAGAGAGAGAGAGAGCTAGGAATTTGTTTGGCGTGTGATTGTAACGAGGGTGAGCAGTATAGTGCCAATTGGAATCCTAAAGTGTAACACGGTGCTCACTTTTACGGATAAATTTAAGAGCAGTTTATAGTAATGGTCCATAAACCGAATTTAATGAGTCTCTCGTCTTGATTTGAATTTATTTGTGGAGAAATATCTTGCATCGGTGAGGAAGTGTATGTATTTATGTATATACCTAGTTCCACTCTCCTTTGGCCAAACATTGTGATATTTTGTCGGTGGAGCCGCTACGGAAAGGTCTACCTGCACGCTGCTGCTGTGTATCCTGTGCACAGAAGAAATTATGCACTCACAATCAGAAAGAATGCAAAGGGAGAGTGCAACAGTAGTGGTAATAGTGCTGCTACGTACCTATACACATAATATTGAGAGACGTACACGTGTATATAGTTTTGGGTGCAGATAATGCGGTGCTTACTCGGCTGCTGAGAAAGTGAATGGGTTGAAAGAGAGGAGAGCAGTTGGTTGGCACGGAAAGGCGAGTCGGCACACCACACACACAAGAGGAACAATAAAAAGGGGTACAAGATATTGCGTATACTTATAGCTATATACGCATTATGCTGTGAATAATGTATTCATAGTGCATTGGTATTACTGCATAGATGTATGCATGTGAAGAGGACTTCTTGAGTGGAGTCAAGTGAAGCGAACGAAGCCAGAGGAGAATGAATGCATTGCATTTTGTGCTACTAGTGAGGAAAACTTGTTAGCGGTTGTGTGTGCGGCTGAAGGAGAGAGAGAGAGAGAGACGGCGAGAGCGGAGGAGAATGACTGCAAAGGACGATTTCATATGGCGCTTAGTGAGGATTTGATTGGAAGCTCAACTGTCAGCTCTGTTTCCAGAAGAATTAAATAGTTTTTTCTTGTGTGCGCCTATTTGATGTCATTGTCTCAGCGTTTTGCATGCTTAAGTGTCATAGTGAAAGAGGGGAAATAGAATAGGGATTTTTAGGTGTAATATGTTGTCGTTGTAAGTGAGAGTATGGAGTGATCCTGGATGTAATAAGTCATAAAATACAGAAAGTAAGAAGGGTAACATGAAAATATGTGTAATCCGTATAAGCAGATTGTGCAGCGGAACGACTAGAAGATGAGAGAAAAGCAGAAAGGAAAAGACCTTTGCCAAATTGCTTTTGTCGCACAATAACTTTTTTCACTCCTTGAAAATTGGTTTGTCAAATTTTATGCTGGAGCATTTTTTCGTGGGAGTGCGGACGTAGAACGGAACAAATATCGTAGACAGTCTTCTTCCTATATATGAAAAGAGACAGAGCGAGAGAGCAGTCGACAAGTCCGTATATATGCGCTATATATGCTAGTTTGTGTTCTGCTGAAAATGTTATGTGAAGCACTGGATGGGACAATGTCGAAAACACACTATCCCATCGCGTCCTATTCCTAATATTCAACATTGCTTATATATTTCATGTGCAGATTTTCTCATAATGTTCCTTTAAGAGTAATTCTTGTCTTTCTTACATTACTACACTCGCTCTCGCTTAACGATGCTCTCTCTCTCTCTCCCACTCACTCTGGTTCTGCCGCTCTCTCTCTCTCTCTGCTACAAATTAATTTTTCCAAAGTTGCTCCATTGTAAAAGACATCATTTCTAGGCTATGGGTTATAAATTTGTTGATTGTGGGGAATGAGGGATGAGAAATGTGTCGAATACGGCTCTTTGTCTTACTACTCTCTCTCAGTCTACTACACCGTATATTCACCACACTATATATCTGTATATGTATCTGTACTAAAGTTTCCGTTTGACTTGACTTGTGTCTCTCGTGCTTACTCACTTCCTCTCTGTTCCATGTATAATACCCATGCACCTATTGTTTTGTCTAATTCTCTCTGTCCTTGTCACAGCAGTCAACGTAGCTGCACACATTACACTTGCCATCGCCACGTTCACGTGTAGTAGTAGTAGTACAGTACTACCCTATTGGGGAGAGATGCAATGTAATCACAACTCACTGTGTCTTCTACATATCCCTACCCTATGCTCTCACTATATATAGGAAGATACTGAATGAATGTCTCAAAAGAAACATAAATAGTACACGCTATCTTCTTGTGTAGCCGTACCCATAATATTGCAGAAGATTATACTATTAGCTATTGTGTGAGCGACCGTAAAAAGTCTTCTTACAGTTGTTCGCAGCATCCTTCTTGTATATATTTATAATAGTAGTTGTCTGGGAGGGTTGCATTTTAGAGTCACTGTCGTGCCTGCTCACAACAAAGGACGACGCATCTCTTGTGAAACTGTAAAATAACCTTGTTACTACCACCATTAGTGAAGTGAGGGATAAGACAGACGGATTGGATGGCCAATATTAATTTTACCAAGAAAAAGATACAAAGTACAAGAAAAGATTCTCTCTCTCTCTCAGCTGGTTATTTGTGTTGTTTGAAGATTTGAATTTTTGAGAAAATGCTGAGTGAATGCCTGGCAGGAGAAATTCCGTTGAAGGTGGGAAAGACGAGACAGAAGGATTGCCCCATTGTTGCTGGATCATTTGGACAAGGACTTGAAGGAACTGGAATTGAACCGAAAATCGATTTAGAGAAAAACTGGCTGATGTCTAAATGGTTGTATAGAGGAATTGTACAACTGGCACACATAACGCAACATCAGTGTGTAAGTAGTGAGCAAGAGAGGCTCTCTTGTGTCTGGAGAAAAAAACATGGAGATTTGGAAGTTTTGACAGAAATCCAATTTAGGGGAACGACAGGAACTCGTCAAGTGAGGATACGCAACTTAGGATCAAACTGTATAATACAACAACAACTGCATCTAATGAATCTAATAAGAGACGAGCTGGGCAATAATGCATCTCAACTAGCATAAGGTGTACATATCTAGTAGTTAGTATAATGCTACACAACTTCCTTTTAGATTGCTTTATATATATCTCCTACGTATACTTTATAATGTACGGAGCCAATAAAATAATAATACAAGCCACGGACAAGCATCAATGCACTTAAAACGTGTACTGGTAGTTGAATTCCCTCGATGGTATTACATACACAGCAAGGGCAATAACATGTCCAGACGCTTCTCCTCCAACTAAGGTAACGCTTTGAGCAACCAACAACAGCAAAAGAAAATAATCATAATTAAGCGACTTATAAAAGAACGTATTTATCTACCAAGTTGTTTCTTTCTGATCAGATACTCGAAAAACATTCTTAAAAATAAATTGCGGCCAAATGTGGCACGACTGTGCATACAATGCGTGAGTGGTCTGGGCTAATCTTAAGCACATGCCATCAAACTAAAAAGTAATTTTACATTGTGAAAATGAGTGGAAAAGTACTGTAGACTGGACCACAGGACTGGACTTACAAAAACACATATATACATATAGTTAGTTGGGTATACGGGTGAAGAGAAGTTCTTTCTTGGCAGTGCATTGTAAGTAATATGTGGAAATTGAGTCGAAAATCGTAAATACATAGTTTCGGCGAGTGTAGTCTTTTGTTTTCGTATGGATGAGCAGACAAAGGTAAACAGAAATAGTAAGTACTAGACGGGCGAGAAAAGTTCGGCCGAATCGCAATAATAGTAAAGAGGAGAAAAGAGTGAAGAAAGTATAAAGAGAGGAGGCTGGCAGAAGAATGGATGATTGTGTTGATGCTCTATCGCTTACTCACATCTCATCCTCCGCTGAATGCATGTACAAAACGCTCGGTTAAGCCCAGGATTGCTTACAGTTGTCCTAATGTGATGCAATTGCCCGGACTCGACTCCTCTCTCTCTCTTTCTGTCTCTCGGCTGTGGCCACACCAGACACTCAAAATTTGGACAGCGGGAAGAAAAGACAAGCGAAATGACAGTCAAGTCAATTCCAAGTGAGACAGAGTCAAAGGTAACTGCAGTAGCCCCTATGTACTGTTAATGCATAGAATATAGGTGCGTACCATTTGAATGTGTATGAAAAGAAGTGGAGGCCGAAGAAAAGATGACGAGAGAGTGGAACGAGTTAAATGCCTATACATACCGTCTAACGTGCATAGCTATATAAGTGTGTGAATATATGAATATAGCCTGTGTATGTAATAGGTGGTATTAGATTGTGTGTGATTCTGGTGAGTGGGTAGCAGAGGCTACGGAATCTTTGTAACACTTATTGTTAGCACTGGGGTGACTTTTAGCGTGGATACAGTCCTCAGTATTGCAGACACAGAATGCCAGAGAGAGGGACAGAAAGAGATCGAGTTGAGAGAGAGAGAGAGAGAGCGCGCGTAATAGTGTGCACATTTACTTATTGTTAGTAGTTGAAGTTAGGCAGTATTTCCAGGGTGCATTATATGGATAGTTTTGAGAGGAGTAGGAAGTGGTGATAGTGATAGGAGATGGTTGAGAAGATATAATGGTGCACAGAAGAAACTTGGGCAATTTTGAAGGTAGGGCCGAAGGGAGCGGAGTGAAATGAAATAAATTCGCGACAGGATGATGTTGTGCGTTTTCGAGTCATATATTAAGAGTTAGTGTCCCATCCCATTTATGGAAGTTGGATGCCCGGGTCTTGGAAAATAACCCGAGCTGAGAAGAGAGGACAATTAAAAAGAGAATTAATTACATTTAATTATGCTATCATATAGTCTCTTTCTCCTCTCGTCCCTTTTCTTTTTATCTATTGTCATTGAGAACAAAAAACGGGACACTCTTCAAAAGTTTTTGAGCTGTGATATTGTTCTCTGTTTGTCCCTGGTCTCTCTCTCTCTCTCTCTGTCTCTCTTTCAGTGTCTATCTCTTCCAACGAATTCTCTTCCATCAGATTACAAAAAGAATTGTGTGACTCTTCTGTAACTGTAGAAGTCGTCTAGTGCTTCGCACATCTCAACTCTGCTCTCTCTCTCTCTGTGTGTGTGTGTGTAGTCAGACCCGTCGACTTCTATTGCAACTGCTTCTTTCTCCCCGGTGATATATATGCTGCATGAGTGTGGGCAATAATACAATGGCACAGAGAGAGAGAGTAGCGAAGGTAATGTAGACTTGTAGTGTCCTGTTATCGTCATCTCCTCTTTACTTCTCCTCCACTATTTAAGAGCTACATTATGTAACTCCTACTACTACAACTACCCAAAAGTGATATCTGCCTCCATGTCCTCCCAGACTCCATCCCCACATTCACTACCTACTAATAATACACTGCAAAGAATTTCTCCAGTGTTGATTGCACCATGTACTATATTATACACTGCTTGTATCCTTTATACTGTGTATGTGTGTGTACAAATATGTCTACTATTATTACCCAAGTATATAGAGTAGTATAGAATGCATAAATAACCATATATGGATAGAGAGAGAGAGAGACAGGAGGAACCGACTAGCGACAAATATCATTTGTATGTGACTACATGCAGAATGTGAATAGTAGAGTAGATAGTGAGTTGTGCTAGAGAGTGACAAGAGAAAAGAGATAATGCATGCGATTAAGAAGTATTAGCTAAAGCTGTATAGAGTTGGGCAAGGGGTGGGTTGCAAAAGTAATGAAACGGGACATTTGTCAGTGAATAAGACAGTGGTAGTCGTAGTGCGGGAATTGCGGTGTGCATTCGTCTGGCCTGGTCTTTGCATTAACGCCAGTGGAAGGAAGGAATACATACAGTACAGTACAGTACTTGGATTCAGTGGAAATCTTAATTTGCCTAAGAGGGAGGTGAGTGTGATGGGAATTTGCATGGATGGGGAAGATGATGGACAGGGCAGGACAAGACAGAGAGAAGTGAGTGAGTGAGTCTTTGGGCTAAATAGATGCTGGCTACAGTATAACATGCACAGAGATAGAGACGCAGAAGAGAATGTGGATGGATGCTGAGGAGGAAGTAAAATATAACAGAGGAAGCTGCATTGCATGTGTTATGAGATGGCTTATGTTATGCTATGCACTATTATGATGGCTGGAATTTGAGCGGCTAAGTAACTTCATGGATTACTCACTCTTTCGTCTTCGGATCGGCTGCTTTGCATCCTCACTAACTCTCTTTCTCTTTCTCCGTCGTCTTTTCCACCACTACTTCAGTGTATACATTTAGTACATGGGCGAGTGACGGAATTTGTGCAATACAGCGAACCTGCTCTTGTTTATACATGTATCTGAGTGAAGTCGAGTCAATTGAAGTCGACAGAACGTCTCTCTCTCTCTCTTCTCGTGCAGTCAAACATTCTCTCTGTGACTGTACAGATACTCTATATACATGAATGTACTATGTGTGTGTGTGTGTGTGGAGGTATGAGTTGAGAGTTGACTTCGATGTACTCCTCTCTCTGTGTGTGTGTGTATGTACTGTGCTGATAATACTATGAGTGTGTGTGTAAGAAGACTTTCCTCTCCGACTCTCTATTTCTCGCTGTCTCTCTCCTCACTCTCTCGATTCTATGGCTTTCTAGTTGCTTTAAGTCAACTTTGGTATGAGAGCTTACCAGTAGCTCACTCACTGTTGTGAGTATGGAGAGAGCTATGAGAGCAGCAAGCTACACTACCGCAGCATGTACAGCACACACATAGAGAACACAGTACAGTATAAATATATGTATGTATGTGTGCCGTGCCACACATGCAGAGCTTTGTGAATAATGTATCATTTCATTAGACTGTTGGAGCTTTCCAATTTTTCTCGTGCTTTATGTTTGCCTTCCTTTTTCTTCTTTCTCTCCGCTTTATACATTTCGATCTATATCTCCTGTATTTATAAACTTGGCTTTTTCTTTTCACTTGACGTCACATTTTGCACAAGTCGACCTTAGTTCACTATATACCGAAAATTCCCAATCGTCCCCAAACGATCTCATATTATTTTCTGTCATACACTTTGCATATTACTACTAGTAGTAGTTGGTGTAGTAGCAGGCGACTGACTCTACCACCACCACAGTTGCCCAGAAACGTTTTACGCTACAACCGCCGAGTCACTACTCCACTGTCACTATCACTGACTGGCCTAGGCGGATACATGCCAACAGCACCGTGCCAGCTTCCGTGTTCTTTTATTCTGCTGCCACTACGACTACTACCGTACCGTAAGTCTGTACTTACGAGAAAGTACTTTTAGGTGAATATAGCACCACCACTACCAGACTACCACTATGACGGGATATATAAATGTGTAGGTATTGTGGTGGTAACAAAAAGCTCGATACAGGACCATTACTGTTTCTTTCCACTTTTACCAAATGATGGGTACGTACATGTATATATTGTGCTCTATGCTTTCTTTCCCAGCGACTCTGTAGGTAGTAGTAAAAAGGAATCCGATCTTCCATCCATCTGAACGGGAATGGTACGCAACTCTATAATATTATGTGAGCCGGCGTAGCCACTACACAACCATAGCACCACAACCAGTTCGAAAGAACGAACGCACAATGAACAAATCCAAACCGTCTTCTTCCTATTCTTCTTCCACCTTTATTACAAATTTATGACATTTCACTTTTTCTCCTCCACGGATCATTTCTCCTCTATCCGCTTCTATTCAATTTACTACAGCAACAATACTGTTTTCCTATACTGAATTTTCATTAGTAAGTAGTCGTTCCCCCCTTAAAAATATGTCTGCCTTATGGCACGTAAGGACGAGGCAATAATACACGTGCTCGCATGTGTGGGGAACGGCAATGTCTGCATTTGTCCAGTTCAACTGGTGAATTGCAATCCAATGTAGACGGAATGCATTTTTTAGAAGGCCCACCTATTGAAAATCTCGTTTCGCTTATCAATATTTGCTTTCACATATATCGTCAAATATCTTGTTCTTTGAAAATCCCGAATTGCCAATTTACCTTTCTCTGTGATACGGTCCACTTAACGAAAATTGCATCTCTTTCAGACTGTCTTTTGCAAATAGCCTGAGTCAATGCGAGCTCAGCTGAAGCACCTGTACGTATACGCACATTCACAACTTTCTACAAATACTAAAGGAACATTATATGATAGCAGCATCTATAGATCCTGCAGCAACTTTGAAAAGGCCAAAGGTCAAAGAAGTTGGAGGTTTTCCTCTACTTACTAGAGATGAAAGAGAAATAATTTTGTTAACATTTTTATACGCGCACGGATTGAATGTCAAAAATGTGGATTTCTATTACAAAGAGAAAGAATAATTTAGTTCCCATGAATACGCTAACGAGTTAAAACCTTTAAGTTACAAAGCTTTTGCAAAAGTAAATGCACAATTTTCCAATTTGATTACACGGGAATCATTGAATAGAGTAACTAGATTACCTAGTGTTGTTGCCCTTACAAGTAAATGCACACAGATTTCTCTTTAGAGAAACCAACAATTTTGAAATATTTCTAGTAATATTTTCAACATGTTCACCCTGCCTTCACAATAGAATCTTATAGCTAAAGAAACATTATGGCAAATCCATCAGATATTTGAGGCGCATGAATTTTATTTTTATGCTTCCTTCACTCCAAATTTCGCAAGAACATCGAACACCACCACTAAGCCATTAGTACAGTAAAACATTTCCTTTTGGACAAGACAATAAGAGCCTAGTATATAATATTGCTGCATAGGGTTATTTATACACCAACTTTATGCCATTTGCATGCATTTATCCGAATCATTTCTCCAAGTCATATCGTGCATTTTTTGATAGTCTGCATCGGCATTAACTGGTGACTTTCCAAGAATGACTGAAAATTACGACATTACGTAACAGATTTGCCAGTAAGAGAAAAACTGCATAGAGATAGGCCACTTCACGTTGCACGCCTCCGTAGGTTCATAGCATAAGATCGTAGTAGTAGTTCATAATGTGCAAGTCAACGGTTCTCCTACGAAACTGCATACGAATATAGTGGCTGGGTCTTGTTTGAAAAACCATGCTCCTAAAGGCCGTTGATTCGTACGTTGCCAGAATGCATGTGATTTAAGTAAGAACCATTGGAATAGCATACACACAAGGATTGAATACAATGGAAACTTGTTTCCATATTTGTGGACGTAAGTTTAGTGGCTAGCAAATATATCTGCATTCTGTTTTTAAGTGTTTCTATACAGGAAAGGTGCTGCTCTATGAGTGAATGGAAATTGTAGGATTATGTATCTAAGATTTCTTACACTTGAAGGTTCATCTATTTGTGTGGACGGATTGGCGAATAGTGAGGAGACGCGTCTCGTGTGCGAATGGGAGCACCAGTTTTCTTCTTAGCTTGGAAATGGCTGTTTGCACGTTCGTTTCTTCTTCTTTGCCGAGTACTAGAAACTGGAAATCCAATATATTTAGAAAATATCGCTCCGTCTGCTTGTGAATGTGTCCATACTCTGTGAGTGGCTATAGTCTTTTCGAGAGAGCGAGTCTATAGTTTTTATTTGCGCCTATACGTTGTTTTCCTCTTCTTCTTCCACTCAAGTTATGTTCTCAGGCTGTGTAATGTAATGTTATGTCGTCAGTTGGACAAGTCTCTCGCTTTGCGCTTATTCTTGGCTTGGCTCTTCGATCGGAGAAAGAAAAAAAGGTATTCCATGTTGTTCTATATTGTATGAATGTGGAGGATGGCGAAGCAGCCTGTAAGTAGATATAGAAGAGTGAAACTGAAGTGAACTGAATGAAGAAGTTAGTCGCAGTGGTAGTAGTAGAAGTTGTAGTCAGTAGTACATGGTGGTAGTAGTAAGTGGAAACTGGAATCTCATCTCTTCGTCTTCTTTTTCCTGCTCTCGCTCCACTGCTCACTTCAATGCTAATGGCTCAGCGTTCAAATACATTGCATGGTTTCCTCTTTCTTTTTATGACTGATCTAAAGCTATCCTGGCTGACTATGAAAAACATCTATACAGATCTCTCTCCTCTCTCTCTCTCTCTCTCTCTCTCTCTCTCTCTCTCTCTCTCTGTTCAAATCTCTCCACAGAACACTATCTATCCACAATCTATTTATTTGACTTAATATAGACTCAAAGCACACAATTCATACTGTCATTTCTCTCTCTCTCTCTTCTCCATACAAACAAGAAACTATCAAAGTAATTTCTCGTACTGTTTTACAGTTTCATATGGCCTCCACCTTACCATATAGTCACAGTATATTAAATCATTGATGATAGTAGTAGTAGTATTATCTACAACTATGAGGTCTAAGCCTCCCTGCCTTCTCATACCTAAAATAGATATGGTGAGAGAGACAAAATGCTGCATTTCCACCATTATCTCGTCCTGTGGTAGTTAGATTTACCACGGAGCTCCTATAATGGACCAGATACATACAAGTAGAAAAATGTATGAAAAGTGGGCTTGGGAAGGGAATTCCTGAGGAAAGGAAATAAAATGTTGACATACCAGAAGAAGTAAGTAAGTAGAAGAGGTGGAGGGATTGTGAAATTCCTATAATATAAATACTGAGCTTGTGTAAGGTGAGCTGTGGAGAGGTTGTTTCGTTTACCTGGTGGACTTGTGCTCTGCTCCACCATCCCACCACCAACACGCGGATGATATGATCAGCTTTGGGTGGGGTTCGGTCGTCCACTGCATTTCATTGCTTGCATTCTATGTCGATTAGTATTGTGTTGCAAACGGAATAATATTATGATCCGGTCATTCATAACTCGTGTAGCCCGACAGTGGATGTAAGTTTTCTTAATTTGACTCCATCTCCTTGACTCGGTCTCTCTCTCTCTCTCTTTGCAGATGAACTCGACTCTCTGTGTTCCCATTCCGGTTATATATGTTCATTGGAGTGCAGTTTACCAGTAGTCTTAAGTTAACTGTGAGAGGGCATGTAGCAGACTGCCTGAATGTTATCTAATAATGTAATGGGCAATAGACACATTGGAGGTGAATTGTTCCAAATTCCCCTTCCGTCTGTTGCTCTTGTATGGAATAATATCCTATATAATATATAGTGCAAGCTTTGACCATGCATGTTCTCCTCACTATTATATATGTATATATATGTAGTATTGGCCGTGTGCTGACAATGTAAGACAAAGTAAAACGTTTCAGTTCTGGTTGTACTGTGTGTTGATGGGGATTGAGATCAGCATGGAGAGAGAGCCATGCATGTAATGTGTGTATTTTACAATACAGTCAGCTGTGTGGAAAATGCCCACCTTATTAGCTGCATATACAGAGAACAGAGAGTTTAGCTGTGTGTGAGTGAGTCGACTGCCATCACTTTACGTGTCGCTACACTCACAATCGCAATCCGCAAACACACACACACAGCTAGACACAGAGAGAGAGAGAGAGGCAACTTAAGCGGAGCAAGGCAAAACTCGAAATCTCTCTTAAGCTAAATGAGTGGTTTGTAGACGAGGAGAGGCTCTTTTAGCAGTTGAGTAACGCGAATAGAATAGATGGTGTTTTTGATAAGTGGATTCAGTCTGCTTCAGTAAATCGATTACCATAGTTTTCTAGTACTTATTATTATTAACTGGATCACCATCAACTAATTATAATAAGTCATCCAAAGTTTCGTGTCTTGATGGCTCTCTCTGACTCTGTTTGTGTGTGTGAGTGAGAGAGTCCTGTTAGCAGTACAGTAGAATAAGATGTTACAAGGAATGGTGTAATGTTTTGTACTGATGGTTCGTTTCTGCTCGACTCTCTCTGACTCTGACTCTAGTGGTAAATGCAATTAAGTTGTTGCTATATAGTCCACTACCTGCTATGCAGCCACTATTTAATTATCTTTTCGCGAATGGAATGCATACATTTGGTGTGTGACTCAACGTCTTTAAACCTACAAATGATTTTCAGTTAACTTAATCAGCGTGGCATTGCATGATAATTTTATTTGTCTCTCTCCACATACATTAGTGACTTGTATATATGTATATATGTGTGTATGTATATGTATATGTATGTGTGTATGGGAAAGAGAAGTGAGTTCTGCTCTTGCCTTCCTTGTCGCTCGCTCGTGTGCATTTAACTAGAGGACCAACTATTTACAATAAACAGCTAAGATGTAGTCAGGCTATAATATAAGAACTAGCAGCTCCTGTCGTTGTCGTCGTAGTTTTTATTTCCAAATCTTAGCACTGGTGCTGTACACAGAGGAAAAACTCGATTTATCTATAATGGGATCAAAGTGCTTCGCAGAGAGAGAACAGTCACCCCATAAGAAAACTAACTACTCATAATTATTAAGCAAATGTGAAATATTTTGCAACTTTGTATCTCTGGCTCTGTCTGACTGACTGTGACTCTCAGCATCCACCACCAACAGCAGAATAATAAAAGGCTGTTTAAATAAATAAATACACAGGGCACACACAGAACACTCTCTATAATATAGGCACTGAGAGAGACAGATAAGAATATCTGCTGATATGGTGGTGGTACATCGTAGGAGGTAGAGTAAATTACTTGTGCTTTGTTTGAGGAAACACATAAGAATATTTTAGGCACGAAAGAATGTGCTCATGTGCATTTGTAAGTGCATGTGAGTGGCTCTTGCCTTTTGTCGGTCGTAGGTAGTCTTTTTGCTCCATATGCTCTAATAGGTGTGTGTGTGTGTGTGTGTGTGTCTGTGTCCTATGAGTTTGTGACTATACTCATAGTACTCTACTCGTATGTAGTAGTGGAGGTAGTAGAGGTAGTAGCCATGTGTTATTACCAGCAGATCCCAGCAAAGCACCGACAACACACAATGTATATTATGTAAAATTAAGGGATTCGGATCCGACTCGGATGATATGATAATGAGAAAGTAAGTTATCATAAGTAGTACACATAATGGATAACTTAGTTGGCTAACTATCCAATTAGGTAGGTAGCTCTCCGTATAAATGTCTATGGATGAAAGGAAATAAGTAGAGCTTTGCCTTCCACATTCATACGGCAGTACTTGTCTTCTGTGTATGTCTCTGTGTCTGTGCACCGCTCGCTGATACGAGCAAGTCGTATGCTCTTCCCATATCTTATGATATGGATTACCTATGCTCGTAAATAAACTCGAATAGCTAATATAGGAATATAGGAACACAGCTACCACGTATGTAAGCATATGAAAATGGCGACACGAGCAGAGAGCACTCGTTTGACTTTTCATATGGGATGATGATGACGACGAGTCCTTTGACTGTAGTACAAGGTAGAACAGTGCTTAACGTAACGGGACTGCAAAAAACTTTTCCTCCACTCCCACTTCAGACTTTTCCACTAATTTTTCTATATTTCCTCAACACCACCACGTACGAATAATCATTCTACCTGCCAACTACTACACGAACCTGATCCACTATCAAAAACTATTTTCTAAAGGCTAACTACATTCAAACATAAAAAATTACGATCTTATTTGTACACGGATACAGACACTTTTATGTTGTCCCTGCATAATAATACTCGTAATGTGTGTGCAATGTAAGGAATTGTTATAGCCTTTTAAATTGTCCGATATACATTACTTCGTGTACATGCAGACTGATGTGTCTCTTTCAAAATCACGAGTCAGCCAGAAATAAATATCAAAGGTGATTTCTGCCTTCTCTGTCTACAACGATAATAGGTTTCAGGCTGCCAAATGCTACTCTTCATTCTACTTTTTGCAAAAACTCTAGCTCTACGATTTTTTTCCTCTCTTCTCCATACAACTATAATATTTGAAGAATAAAATATTACATCTATGCTGTATTACATACACGTTCACAATGTCTGACGTCACTCTACCCTTAAAACAATATACAAGCAAAGCTTCTGCTACTGTTTTTCATTTATATAAGTAAACCAATGTCCTATAGGCTAAACTCAACAACTACACATATTTTCCCATGTGGTATTTATATTCCTATAGCTTGTCGTTATAAAATTATACAAGATTGCATTTGTGACAGACAGTGCATGGCCTCCAGAGCAAAACTTCCCGCCTTTGCGAATGCGAAACCTCAGTCATTTTGTGTAGTCGATACTGTATATAGCCTCTATAGGGATAAAATAGTTATGTAATTGATGGGGAATCTAGCCAGTAGTTGCTATATCTTTGTTAGCACAATAATGCTGATTTAATTAGCAGGGCAAAGATTGTATCCAACAGGAATGATGTATGAGTCCAAAGTGGGACATGTGTACACAACAGCAATTTTGGGAATCGGACTGTGTAGTCGTGGCATAGGAAGAGACGGCTGGGCTCTGTTCACCAGCAACGATTTATGTAGGGAAATGGAGCAATGTTTTGTCCACCTTTATGGGTGTTGATACAGTTTTCAAGATGTTATCTGGGCCAGGAATCATTTGCTGCCGCACTGTTGTTTCTTTTCTTGAGCTGCGATCCACTGGACGCCTTTTACCTTTGTCTAATATGGTAATTGACGGAAATTGCGAGTGTCAGCGCTTGTATACACACGTACAGTACATTGTGTCGGCTGCACGGTCAATAGTAACTTGCATAGAGAGACGGAGAGTGTGTTTGAGTGAGAGAGAGAGAGAGACGAGAGGAAAAGCAAGCAGGCAAGCCAAGAGAGAAGGAAACGGTGGAATGGAACAAGTGAAGTGAGGAATTGTGTTCTCCTATGGTTCGCTTGGATTACGTAATAACGTACCTGTGCCACAGTCGTACATATATACATGGGCTTCACACCTGTACGAATGAGTTGTTTGTGTTGTGAGTGAGTCTGGCCATGTATTAGGTGAGCTAACTAAGTAAAAGGTTTAGTATGTGCGTACTCTCAATGTTAATGTAAAAATGTACACAATCACCCTCCCCATTTCCCTATAACGATAATTTAGTGTACAACAAAGGTAAAGCTCTTTCCTCTAATTCCTATCTACTCTAGCATGAATGTCTGCACACACAAATCCTTAGAATAGCTTCTAATCTCGATTATTTTGAAGGTTTTTCTTCGTGTTTTTGTTGGTAGCGGGTTCCAGTGAGTGACTGACTACTTCTCTCTCTCTCTCTCTCACTCACTCAAGCCACCATCTAATGTGTGCACATAGCAGAGTAAAAGTGGATATCAACCTCCTCCGTTTATGGTAGACACTCCATAATACTTTTCTACTATCTAAGCACAGTTCTATCTACCATATACTGTGTATATATTGTGTATACATCCCTTTTTATATCTATTAGGTAATACGTAGTAGTAGTTACATAAAAGTTGCTTTGTGTTCTAGCACAACAGAGAGTTAAACAAATTGTATTAGTGCTACACACACAGAGAGAGAGATGCAGACAAATGCTCATATAGCTGGCAGTGTATAGAACGCGATATTTCAGGTGGTTCATGTAAGCAAAGGTACATTTCACAACATAGCCATGCATGCACATGTACATAGTTATTTCATTAGATGGAGGAAACTGCAAGGTGCTGAGTTAGAACGTGTGGTTATGTGTTTAGTGTGGTATGAAAAGAATTAGGGAGGTCGGCACTCACTATGCATTCTTTACTATTTACTAGTAGTAATAGCAGCAGCTAGTCTGGCGAAAAGAATACAGAGTTGCTCTCTGTTGTTGTTCTCTTATTGTTGTTGCTGATGCTTCTTCGAGTTGAATATTATTATTTGTATATTACATATTTATTTATTGTTATCTGGCATTGGTTGCCAGATAGATATTTACTTATTGTAAGGTACAGGTATTTAAGTAGAGAGAGAGAGAGGGTAGGCAGTTATAATTAATAGGAAGGATATTTGTACAAGCGTGTATACATCTGTCGTTTTGCTGTGCACCATCCAAATACTCTCATGCATATATCTGTACACATCCTACAGTATAGGCTACTGGCCGTGTACAAAAAGTTCGGTTGAGAGAATTCAATCTGTACATCACGCAATTCCATCATAAAGTACAAGACTATTTTTCGGATTTTCACCTATAAGTCCAGCTTACCATACACGTATGGTTATCGGTAGGAATTGCAAACTGGATATATAGTTGCTGCCGTCACATGACGTTCACGTTAATACTTCAAGCAGAGAGAGAGAGAGAGAGAGAGAGATGAAATTGGTAGGAGGCGACCGAGACGATAAAGAATTGTACAGTGTGCTATGCGGCTTGTACGAAAGTATTTTAATCTGGTGAAAAATTTCGAAAGAAATCCTACAAATATAATAAATTTAGGATTTAGTAGGGGATTTTGTGTTGGAGTTGAGTTGAGAGTCGAGCGGAGATTGTGAAAATGACTGGTGGACTAGAGCCACCGCCACCGCTATTACTTGCACTACGACTACCTGCCAGTAGTACTTGTGGCTTATATCCAATGCAGACTTAAACCCTATCTCTCTGACTATGTATGCTATACGGATACACTCGGAAACGGTTCTGGTTGACTGGAGACTTGGAGCATAGGAAAAAGAATAAGAACTAGAGAAAAAAGTATGTTGGACTTGGTTTCAGATTGGAGGACTATGGATTGTCTGTTCACATAACACACACATAACACAGACACACAAACACACACTAGCTCTCTTCTTCACTACTAATGTACATTGTAATGGCAATGTGTGCTGTGTGCAGCTTGGCTTGGCTGGTTGACACGCAAATGGTGGTGAGGACGAGGAGGACGACAATGCAGATGTGTGTGTGCACACGAGAGAAGGTAGCAGAGTTGAACGACGAATTTCTGCTCTCTATGAAAAGAATAAGAGAGACTAGTTAAAGCTCATTGTGACTTGTCTCATTGTTAGTAAGAGTTAAATTATAGTGACTACTAATATCTGAGAGAGCGAGCGGAGAGTTGAGTTGACGTCTCTTCTTCTCCAAGCACACACATAGACATCGAGATACTTCTTATATCTGTGAGTGTGGAACATCTAGTTGTTTCAGTTGACTTTTGCATTTCATTTCATTGAGATTGGACTGTATCCGAGAGACTGAGACTTAGACTCAGAGAGAGAGAGAGAGAGAGAGAGACGAGGACGAGAGGTGATGGGTATAATCTGCGTGAAGAAGTGGGATGATCATATCTTGTGGTGAATGATTTATTCTGCAAAATGAGAATGAAGACAAGTTCAGTGTACTTTGGTGGAAGATGAGAGATTGCCTCACCATTGGTCCATTGCCATCCTCCTATGTGACAAAGTGTGGAGAGGGTGGAAATGAAAATTGCGATAGGTGGGCAATCTCAATCATCATGGTGGCTTCTCCTGTGCTACCTGTGAATGAGGCAATATCCTTTCTGCTTATTATGACCACGGCTGCTTTGCCTCATCATCATATCATATCTACTACTATTAACTATATGTATATCTCAGTGTGTGTGTTTGCATATAAGAGAGAGAGATAGAGAGCAGGCTGCTTGGATGCCACTCGGATTTGCAATAGAGGATGGATTAGCGTGCTACTCGGAGATGCATGGCCAGAGACACAGACAGTGGCTACACTCGGAACGGTGGACAAACTGAAGCCATATGCATGTCGATAAATAGCTCGGTTGACGTTCACTTGGACGATTCTCTTTAATCTCCGCTCTCATCATCAATCCAATATTATTAACCTTCGTACGCAGAATATATTATATGAAGCTTATTACAGGTCTCTGCTGCTGCACCACAAATCCACTAAATGTACTTAGCCGCAGTCACTTACTTATGATTATTAGTTGTGTGAGCACTGTCAAGTTGACTGGCTGCTCTGTCTGCCTAATGCTGCATCTACATACAATTGTCGTATTTCTTTTGGCCAACACACAATCCATACGCTGCTTAATAGTATGGAAAACTAACGACTGGCCACGCCATGCCACTTAAAGGCCAGCAGTACGAAACGACTGGCCTCAACATTACCTTTTCATATCTACCAGCTATATAAGTGAATGTGATATTATTATTATGATAGGTTTCCCGCTTTGATCATTTCCTTTTTACCTTCTGCTGATGCATGTGTGTCTTTTTAGAGGCAGTCACCTATGGTCGTGTTTCCTTGTGCTGTGTGCTCTTTGGTCCGCTAAGCTTGATGATCCTCAGTGCGGAAAGGAGTCGCTAGATCTTGACTGTTCACTAAAGTATGGACAGGACACACACACACACACACACACACACAGGAGAAATTGCTTCCTATTCTTGGGAGAGATGTGCTATAGCATTAGTTATCTGCAACAATCTTCAATTCTTCTGCTGTTCCCGTTCAGTCTCTTTCTCTCTTGTTATGTAAACGGAAGGAGACAGATACATACAGATAGAGAAGGAGGAGGAGATGGCCACGAGAACAGTTTCCTTCATCTCAAAGTAAATGACTGTACCTATATAGCACATGGCTAAAGAGTGAGAGCGTGAGAGAGAGAGGGAAATCTGGCTGGGCCCTCAGCCAGTCAAGTCCTTCCAGTTCTTCGTCTCGCCCTAATTAAATGTTAAACTTTCAATTAATTCCAATTAAGGAAAAGCTAGAGCTTTTTACGTAGCCTTGAGCATTTATTCATTTCGCGATTGCCTCGCGCAAGCCGAGAGAAATGAAGCAAGGAGCTCCAATTTCTTCTCAATGATTTTTTCCGCGAACTCTGTCTTTTCCCTATCTTGATCTTAATTGCTATCCTGGAATGAAAATTTTCATTCCCGAATTCCCAATTACATTTTCATCAGTCCTCCATGCCCTCAAGAGCTATACCTACTCACTCGGCTCTCTTGCTCGTTCTCTATCTCTGCTCTCTCTCTCTCTCTCTGGCTTCTCTCTGTCTACCTCGTTCAGACCACGAGCTCGTCTCTCCTAAACAGATACAATGATGAAGTGCGACTACTTGCACAGTAGACAAGACAACACTATAGAACATCTTAGTTCCACAACTAAAACTCAGTCTTATCATATACGAGCACTTGGACTTTTTTAGCTACCATCTCATTCTCTTCATCCCTATAAATATATATGCACAAGGAGCAATTGGAACAATTCTTCTCCTCTACGTATAAGTTGTAGTACATTCTGTTGGGTCGAGTCGCTTTCTCACAGCCACCTTCCTCTAAGGAAGACGAATAGGCGGACGACCAGGAAAGAGCAAACAACCATCCAACACTCACGAACACGTATAAGTAGATGGGTAACGATAGACGAAGAAAATTGTGGAACCTCTTTGCTAAGAGTAGAGAGATGAGTGAATGTTTAATATATATAACAGTGGTGGAGGTGTACATAGCTATAGTTAATAGGTAATAAGAGCAAGTAGGGAAGTAAACTGGCTTGTTGTTGTCTTGTAGGCCGAGTAGCAAGCGACCATCATCATCCTGACTGAGCACAACAAGACTACTACAATTACTAAATAGAAGCTGATATGCTATATAGTTAACAGTGTGTGTTTGTGTATGTATGTATGCACAGACTGACAAGACAACTACTTACCACTCACCCACCGTGTATATTTCTCTGTCCTCGTGCTCCTCTCAGCTAAACGTATACAGAGAGAGAGAGAGAGTGATAGAATGAGCAACGTCTTTGTTCACTTTGCTGTGTCTTTAGTGAAGACGAGCGAAGATCGATGGCCGGCCTCATCTCATCACCGAACTTGTTTGATTTCTCACGGAAAGTGCGGTGGTGGAGCGAGGCACACGTCTAATCAAAATGTTCCCAACTGCTTATTCCTAATTACAACACATTAAGTAGATGTGAGAGACACTCTCCCGGCTCCGCCACCACTTCGTCTGCTATCTGGCCGTCATTCCACTACAGACAGAGGAGAGAGAGAGAGAGGGAGAGAGAGAGAACCCAACCTGACTATCAACTAGCCACGAGACCGTCAATTTGCATTCGCTTACACTTTCTTTGGTCCTCGCGCGCCTCCATTCCCATATTACCTGCTATTCTAGTAGTACAAAATACTACTACTCACTCACCTGTATATTGTATGTATAAGCATGTGTGTGCCAGTGAGTTACACTTGTGGTAGGCTCATCTATTCGTCTAAACTACTACCACCAACACCACCACGTTCATTGTTCATATATGTATACATGTATATGAATGGATTCAGTGTGTGTGGCTGGACAGCCCACAACGTACGTGCTGGCATTGTACAGAGAGCTGAAACCGTATTAACTATGTAATTATGTACGTACGAGTTGGTTAATAGAGGTTCTCACGTTGACACTAAAAGGTTACACAGTAAACTTGATCGACGCAGAGCGAGCAGGATAATTGAGATTAAAATGGGCAGCAAGCAATTAGCAGTGGATTTACACACAGACCGCTTTAGATGTGTATCGGGACGAGCAGAAGCTTCGCTCCAGTCCACAGTTACAGAGGAGAGAGGAGAGCCGAGAGAGAGAGAGACTAATATTACTCTATTATATGATCCATCAAGGCGAGTGGGCAATGTTTACCTAGAGCAAGATAAAAAATGTTGAGATGCACTATGACGGCTTAAAATAGAAACCTTGGAGTTCATTGTATGTGCACACACACACACACACACACACACACACACATACACGTAAACAGACACTACTACGCTACATACTGCTCACTGGGTATCTAATGCAGCACGCAGGATGCGAGTTTAGCGTTTGTGCCCAAGCCAAAGGATGTTATTATGAATAAGGATGTATTATGTGCAGTTTATATATATATACTGGTAGTTATAGTGGTGGTGGTGGTGGTGGTGGTGGTAGTGGCTGCTGCGTAACAAAGGCTACTTACTACTACAACTCTACTTACTATATTCTACTCGCGGCTCAACTCTCCAGCCTAAACTTTACTATATTACTTATGTGTATACAAGTACGGTGTCTGGCTGCTGACTTTCCACGAACCAGCAGAGAAGAGATACGATGTAAGTTGCAACTGCTGACTGCAATTTTGCAGTTGCAACTTTAGATATATAGACAAATGTTATATAGTAGTTTGAATTGGTGGAGCGTCTCTGTGTTTGTATGAGAAGAAGTAGTAGGAGAAGTTGGAGTCCAGGTAGTCAGACAAATACTACTACTTCCTACGTACAGCGTTTCTCTCGTTTCCTTCACTGAACAGTCTCCAGCAGCACTAAAAGGAGTGATTATGCACGGTGCAGTCTGATCATCATAGTGCATAGCCAACTAAAGACAAGCAAGCCAGTGGCTTGACTCCAATGTATATCTCTACTATAGCAGACAAATGGCAGAATAATAGTTGCAAGAACAATGTTACAGCGAATGGAGAGAATGAAAGGAGCAGATATAATATAGGGTCTTTCCTCAAATTCTGCCAGCATTCTCCTTTTTTGCCCTTCTTGTAAGTAACAAGTGGGGTTAACAGATAAACAGAGTGTCTGTATCCTCTGAAGAGACCAAATGTCGACGGAATTGACGGCAATTGATTAGTCACAAGCATGAAACATCAATATAATTGTGTATAAACAGGCATAAAGCGTCCCACGCATAAATACTACTACGGTTCGTTTGCAAATATCCATACACGAATTGTTGCAAATATTTGCGAATCCTTGCACATGACCCTGTGCAAGTACTGAAAGGGTAGATGAGCATATGGAAAATAAGTTGGTGCATCAATACATAAGTGTGTGGAATGATGTGTTGGTGGTGACTAAAGTGTTGATTGAAGTGACTGAAGTCCTGGCGCTAGACACACTGACAGGACAGACAGACAGGTGTGCAAGGCGAGCATGCAAATTATTCTTACATGTTGGAAGTGCGTACATACATTAGAATGCTACTACTTAGTAGTTAGTGAGCTGAGTGTGAGAGAGAGAGAGAGAGAACACAATGTGTTCAACAAAAATGAAAAGAGTCAGAGTGTGGATTGTGTGTGTGTATTCCTTATGGGATACTACTTGTAGACAGCTACACATACATGTAATAGATATTAGTAGCAGTGATGAGAGAAATACAAGTAAAGCTGTGTAAGTAGGGAGTAGTGAGCCAGAGAAGTTCATTAATACGAGCAAAGAAGATAAATAGAAGGGAAGTCAATAAAAGGAAAAGATTGAATAGCATTAATTGCATTATGTAATTGTAAGAGAGCAGATAGTTGTTGATATTTGTGTAGAGAGATAGTGGTGGTGGTGGTAGTGGTGGGGAGTGAGAGATAGGAAATAATAATAGGAGAATAGCAGACAACATGTTATTTGGTAACGGTTGAGTGAATGGTGGTGAATGAGTACTCGGAGAGGAGATGATCGTACAATATACAAACAGAGGACAAGGGACTGAAAGGATACACAGAGAGAGAGAGACGGAGAGAGAGAGAGAGAGAGAGAGAGAGAGGAAGGAGACAGGACACTGTTATGAGGACACGCAAAGTTAGTACATATTACAGTATAGAGAGATGAAGGAGGCAGTTTTGTGATGGACCGATGGGATTTGGTAGCATGTTTGAGTCGGTGATTAGACTTGGCCCATTAGGTATGGAGAAGACAGATTCGGAAGGAGCTCTGCTGGCTTTGGAGCTGACTGGACTGGAGGTTATCTTCGGAGACACCGACTATATAGGAAATAGTCTGGAAGACATGTAGGGAACAGAGGCCTGGAATTTACTACGACCAGAAGAAGGAGTAAGTAGAATGGGAACGGATGATAGTACAAAGGAGAATACATAAGTGAGTCTCGGTGTGTGTATGTATGTAAGGAGAGAGAGAGAGCGATATGTGAGTATATAGGCTGTGAGAGAGAGAAGAGTGACGGCGGAGAAGGATGAGCGAATGTTTGGCTCTGGATATTTGGTGGAACAAGACCGGGGAGAGATGTAGAGGAATTTTATAGTATCTCGTTTGTGTCTTTGATCTGAAGGTATATTGTTATAGTTATTGTGATATGGGTGGGTGGTAATGGCAAATGTATCGGTGGGGATTGGGGAGAGCGAGAGAGAGAGACTGTGTGTTGTTGTTGTGCCGTGTTGTGTACTCTTCGTCGTCGTCGTCGTCTCTTGTCTTGTCTTCGCGAGCCAGAGAGAGAGAGAGAGAGAGAAAGAATGAAGAAAGATGCGGATCTGTGTTGTTCGCTTGGTTTGGTGGAAGTTGTTGGATTGTGATGTTGCTTGCTTTGGTTTGCTTTTGCTCTTCTGATGTTGAGACAGAGAAGAGAGACGAGCGAGCGAGAGAACGAGAGAGAGAGAGAGAGAGAGAGAGAGAGAGATGAGAAGATGAGAAGAGATGTGAGACGCTGGAATAGATATAAAGGGGTAGTTGTTGATGTGTGTGTGGGGGTGCGAGACAAGTTGAGTTAGCTCCGTGCAGTCTGGGTTTGGTTTGCCATCCTCCACCCTTTGGGTCGGACCGATTCTCCAATCCGGGAATCAATTCACCGGAGCCAGCCAAGACATGCGCCGGGTTCTTATTTCCTATAGACAATTGTGTTCAATCGAATTGAATGATCGGCCCCCTCACAGCAGATCACCGAGCCATCGAGCGGGGGGCTTGGGGGTCCAGCTCGATCTTCCTTCTCCACTCACTCACTCACTCTGTGTGCACTCAACTCTGCTCCTCGCTCGCCTCTCCTCTCTTTCTGTGTATCCTGTGCTGGTTGTGTGCACTGTGTGTTACACGTACACCAACTTACCAGCACCAGCAGCAGCAGCAGCAGCTCGTCTCCTATCGTATTGAATCGTTCGAGCCAAAGTCGTGCCTCTCTATATTATACTAGCACATTACGTTACTCTGTCGCTCTCCGCACGTAACATTATGTGCAACTTATGCCCTATCGACAGCCCCAAATACCCTTATCCTTCAGTTCTCTGTTGCCCTCTGAACTGAAATCATGTCCTACTCCTCACAGTCAAATCTCTCTCCTCACACCCGGCTTTCTCAACTCCTCATCATCTCCTCCTCCTCCGGCTGACCTTTAATTCAGCCAAACAATCTCTCGCCGTACTCGTACTACTACTCGACTACTTACTACCCAGGCTTTTTGGCCAGACCAAAAATACTCACATTGTCAACAAGAAAACTCTCGAGTGACTTTGCATTCAGTTCTCCCATCCCCATCGACACCGACACCACCACCACCGCCGCCACGACCACCACCACCACCGCCGACAAATATTAATATTCACACAACTTGTATTATTGGCGACTAATACATAGATTTGTACATACATACACACAATACGTACTCTGATCGTATTCATTCGCATAAATACTACTGCCACTCAACCAGAGGATTTATTATTGTCTTCGCTCACATTACCGCCACTTGTATACATTACCAAAGGGGGAGAGATTCTAGTAAGAGTGAGTGAGTGAGAGAGAGAAAGAGCGAGAATCTTGTCAGAACGAGTCACAGAACTCTCAAAAGTGTCTCAACATCACCGAACCACCCGATCAGACTCATTGATTCAGAGAGAGAGAGTCTCAGAGCAGCCAACCAGTCCCACTTGACAAAAACAACCCTCGTGTCAGTCTGCATATTGTACTGTAGCGCACAGCATCGCTACGAAGCTCACTGTGTGTGAACAGATAGAGAGAACGTTGTGTGCACGGCTGGATTCACTCCAAACGCCTACACGCTGCTAGTATTCGATAGAAAATACGTTTTTGCTATTAAAAAAATTTACAAATTTGTGATCATCACTTTTAGAGAATTTCGATTTCCTAAAGAAAGAATTGACTCACCATTTTCATCTGTGCAATCTATAGTGATCGTGTCCAGAACCGAACCGTAGGGGCAAACTAAAAATGCGTGCGTACCAATAGGGAGTGTTTTCACAGGAAGATTCGTTATTGACTACCCTTCGCTATTACCTAAGACAGCATAGAACAATCTATGTAAGCTGGCAAGTGAATTCCTTGCCCACGAAAAAAAAACTGGACAGCAAGTTTCTGTAGTAGACAGTTGAATCGGGGGGCAGAAAATACGATTGTTTGTTTCTAATAGAAATAAATAGATGGTTTCACAGGGCTCTTGTTGTTGACTGTTGAGTGTTTGCATGTTATTGATATCGAACCTATTGATGGTTATCTGATATTGGACTTTCCAGTGTGAGAATTGCGTTTCAGGAATATTCTACTGTAAGAGAGAGGGGGAAAAGTGGTACTAGCTGCTATTTCACGTCTGTTCACCTGTACACACGAGAGAGAGAGGTTAGCCAAAAGAAGGGGGTAGCCAGTGCAACTTTACACACTACAAATCGAATTGCACCCGTAGGTTAAATTTAGCCAAGTGCTCCATCATCATACACACACACACAGTGTCATTTCCGAAAAAAGTGTTGACCTGACTTCAGGTGAAACAATAATAACTGTCAACTGTTAATAGAGGTACACAGTGAGACTGGTAGAGCGGTCCGGGCCACTAAATGGCACAATATAATCATAATTGAAGGTGTGCACGACAAGTGAACAGGACGGAGAGCGGGCAAAGTCACCTCCTCATGTCATTCATGCAGCCACGGTGAGGGAATTGAATGTGTGAGGAAATTTAAACGACGGGTGACTGCTACCCCGAATAACAAGTGAAAATCATTTCTACACAAATCTTCTTCTTCTTCTTCTTCGTAATAATAATAATAATAATATTGAAAGTGTTACTGTTGTGATTATTTACTGTAAATGGTTGTGATCGGAATTGTTCACTGGGCTCTGTTCGTCTAGTGTTGTTCTAGTGAGTGAAATGAAATGTGAACACATTGTACATGTTCGTCGTGGTGGAGATTGTCTGAAATAATTTATTAAATAATTATCGGCAATTATCAGGAATTATTGAATGTTGACGTTGTGACAGAGTCAGAGAGACGAGGGGGAGACACCATTGGAATGACACTTTGTGAATACGTCCTGAGCGTCTCCTTAGTAGTCCCCATTGCCCCAGTTGAGACGAACACGACGACGACAGCGTCAAATCATTGTGAGCCACACGAACCCTCCTCAATCTCATCTTTGCCCCGAATTTTTCTGTTCGCTGCGGATGACGAACTCACTGTCAATCACTAGTCCAGCTCCTACTTATCAGCAACGACAAAGTTCCGAGTTACGGCAACCTTATCAGCCTCGTCGTCGTCAACTTCAACGCTTCTTGTTTTGAATGTCTCTCCGCACCCAACACCGGTCGGTATCCATATCAAATCCTCCCATACACATAAAATTCAGTCTTAAGAATACTTTTTTTCTCGAAAGAAATGTAGAAATATTTACTCTCTCAAGTATTCAAATACTATTTTAAAAATTAACTACTTTAGTAGTTTTCCGTAAATTAATTATTACGATACTTTGCGAAAACTTTTCCCACGCATTTATTATGTATTCATAAATATATATTTTCCATTCAGTAACTTTATTATGATTATTATTATATATATATTCTGAACTAGTTATTATTATTAGAATAATATACACGGGGTATTTAGTATGCAAGTACAAAAGTATTTTGCAGTATAAATACTACATTAATTAGTTCACTTGTTGGTTGGTTGTTGTTTCTTGTTGTTACTACTACTACTACTACTACCACTCCTCCTTCTACTGCAATTTTTTTTGTAGTACACGAATTGCCAAACTTACTTTTAATAGATTCGGTGACGGTGCACAAGGCCTTGTACAAAGCCGGTTCGTAGTTACCCACACGATTATTCTTACTCGCTATTGTGAGTGAGAGGACGAGGGCTAAAGATCCTCAATGTATTGTTACGAGAGTTGTCGATGAGAGCATCATCCTTATCTCTTGCGCTATGCTTTAATGTACAGAGATAGGAGATATTTTTACGTTCGCAGTCAGCAGAATGAGAGAGAAAAAGACAGGATTCACATGGAGGGGATTACACTTATGATTTATCATGTAAAAGTTATATTTTTCGATTAATGGTTGTTTGCACACAGAATTCAAGGGATTCTCGGTCTCGGAAATTGTGTTGGAGCAACAGCTAAGATTTTGTGTGTCTGTGTGTGTGTGTACTTTACATCCCGATTCACTCTGACGCATTATTAGGATTCGCACCTTCTTCCTCAGTTTGCATTTGCTTGCTAGAGTATTATGTGGAAAATCGTACGTTTTGTCAGGGTTGAGATGTGCAAATAGTGTACCGGTAAATGTCCATTTCTGCTTACTTGTCCCATCACAATCCTCTTCAAACATAAACCATGCAAGTTTAAACATCTATTTTTAAGTGCTTTTCAGTACACCCTCAATTGCTGCCTTGTAGAATCTTTGAAAATCTATTTTATTTTTCCCTATAATATTCTGTCTTAAAAATTCTATGAATTCCTTCATGTATTGATTAGCATTAAAATTTCATGCTAATTAAAGTCGTTAATTTGCTTTGCAAATTGTAGGTAATAATTAGAATGTTTAATTTCTTGTCAAATGTGAGACTTGAAATTTCTTTGATTTTTTCCAATCGGAATATAATCGGAGAATAATTATTAGAACAGGCGACCTCGAATGTTAGTCAGTTTGTCATACAGGGAAATCGTGCGTGTACACATGTCCCAGTAAAATGACTACAGTTGATCTTGAAAACATGTGTGTGTATGCAAATGTAGAAGCAGATTATGATATGCATGGTTTCTGTAAGCAAAATCGAAATTGGTGTAGCAGTCAAATTTAATCTGGAGCAACGCTTGAGTAAAGATTCTGATTACTTGAGACAGACAGGTAAGGAATTACAGGATTAAGGGATTGAAGTATGCAAAGCATAGTGTGATGTGATGGGATTATCTCATTGAGTGAATTGCATCGAATTCCAATCAGATCAGCTCTCAGAGAAACTAACTGGCACATGAAGCACATTCCCCCAGTTTCGAGTGCAGCAGCATCAGCGTGCGAGACAGAGATCAAGCTAGGTCTTTGAATTCCAACCCGCAATTCCAATAGTGGAATATACTGCAAATATAGGGGAGGAATTAATCCCCATTTAAGAATCCACTGTATAAACAACGAAAAGATTGACGTCTAGTTTGCTTAACAAACTGATTCAAGTAGATAGTGAATTTTTGCGAAAATCCACATAGAATTTATTTGCATTATTTTTGCAATAACACGCAGTAAGAAAAAGTAAACTAGTTAGTTGATTTTTAGGAGTAAACAGCTTTTTCAGTGAAATAATGTGAAAAAGTATCCTAGATAAGAATTTTACAATTTTTTCTAAACCAAATTTCCGTTCGCATCAACTAGGACACGTATTTTGCAATTGTTCGACCTAACGCAGTAGAATAAGAGCATTGTGTATTTGCAAATTCATAATTTATGGCCGAGCATCGGAAGTATAAATACGTAGGTAGATCGCTATCTCATGCAAATCTAGTTGGCAAAATATTCCTGTGGTTTCCATGTATCTAGTGCAATGCTACCAGAAATCGAGCTTTGAGAAAAATCATGTTTACGCTATACACAACAGCAGGAAAAGATATTAGTGAATTTTGCATACGAATTTTGCTGTATTCTGTCTCTGCTGTCTGCTACGAACACTAAGGGTTGTTGTTGTACGGTGTGGACGTCGAGATGGGAGCATTTGCCAATCGATCCCTTAAATAGGGCTCTCGAATCTGAATTGCATACACATTCAGATGTATGATTATATAGGCAAGTATTGAGTGCATGAGATAAATCCCAAGCTGTAACTGAGTAACTAGCTGTAAGTAAGCTGATTGTGTTGTGAGTCGACAGAAGCTCAAGAGCCGCCAGGTCACCATCTGCTATAGACAGAGCAAGCAGCTATTCGGAAACTTTATTTGCATTCTATACTTGATACATGTATTATATTATAATTATTGCGAGCAATATATTCCTCCTGTGTTCTGTCCCACTAACAATAAGTAGTTTGCAGTCGTACTACGGCTCAAACCTATGCCACAGTGCAATGCTTCATTGTCAACTGTCTGTCTCCGTGTCTCTGTGTCTCTCCATCTCCCTCTGTCTCTCTCTGTGCACCAGATTGAATAGAATAAATGTGCATGTGCTACCTTACATTGTTTCATATAGCTCCTGATTTTCGATTTTCAATAGTTCAGCAGAAAAGCGACGAGTCGTGATATTACTTTGCTTAATTCCATTGTCATAATCCGAGTATCATCACGCCTCTGCCATTTTCCTATGATCACGTTCTAAATATTCGGAAATATCAGTAGCCAGCCAAACCAAACCAAATCATAGCCCCTGCATTCGCATCTGTGTATATATTTTATACGTATGTATTTACTAAGTATTTCAATTGCACGTTCCTAAACCAACGTCGCTCTCTGTGCTTCACATGGACCTTAAATTTGTAGTGTACATAAATACATAGTGGTAGATAGTAGTCGCATTTCAGTCTGTCGATGAAATTATGTATCAGTGATGGTTTTACGATTGACAGACGGTAACTTCCGTGGTGCATTGCGTAGTAGTATTATCTCTCGACGTGTCTAAATACATACCAACCAACCTTAATAATTCGTATGTATCTGTCGCTCTATCTCGTCCCATTGAATTACAAGCAGGCTAAAACTATAAGCAGCACTGTAAGGCAGCAGCTCTCTAGCTATGCAATCATCATGCACTACAATGCTTCTACACCTTGTCCCTATCATTTAACGTGTGCACTACAGGTATACGTGTCATATATTTAGTCAACTATATGGAATCTAATATATAAACATTATACGATCGTACTAGACAAGTGAGTCTCTTTGCATTGTTAGTATAGTAATAGTGTTGAGCAGTTAGTGTATTGTGAGTGAGCGTTTGCATAGTTATGACTAGTAGTTGCACACGGCTCATCATTGTCTATATTGTTGTGTATTATGTGTATGCATTTATACGTGTAGTACGTGAGAGAGTTTGAGTCAGTCGTCAGTATCTTTTCGAGCCACACAACCGAACGACCGAACACACACACACACACACACACATACACAGATACACACACCTTTAATCCTCTCTCATCTATTGAGCTTTATCCGTCTGATAGCGAGAGGCTCGGTTGACTTTGACTTTAACTTTAATCGAGGCGAGATTATATGGGCCAGGCCATTACTAATGCCTCTGGACCCAACTGACTTTTCCCTCTGCCTCTCTTTTCCATGCATTCACACGTCTGTGCACTGTTTGCAGTGTTTATTGATTGATTACCGCTCATTACTGTACACTGCCCATCGTCATATCACTAGAATCAAGAGCAGCCCGAGCTTTTTCCATCAGTTCTTCTCTAATATCTCTAATATCGCCTCGATTGCATTAATGCTTTGATCTCCTGTTCTAGAGGCATCATGAATGTCGATAATTTCCCCAATCACTCTCCCTGTCTCTCTCTGTCTGTCTCTCTCTCTCATTCTCTCCTTCTCCAATATGTAGTAATCAACAAATTAATCCATGCAACGAAACGAGACTCCCATTTTGTGGATATAGTCACCTGAATGGGCTCAGATTAACTATTTGTGTTCGATATATATAGATAGGACTAATATTGACATGACATGACAGTAATGCCATATGTGTAAAAAAAGATACACGCTCAATCCGTGTTACCTAAGACCAAAATATGTTGAGCAGTAGCTTTCAACGTGCACACATTCCTACACAGACGTAATAAGCACTCTGTGTGTGGCTTATGAGCATTTATCTCGCATTCAGTTTTTCAAATCACCTTTTACAGTGTGTCTGTGAGTGTCTGTGTACCCTTGGTGTCCGCTTAGAGCCAAGGGGGGCTGTGCACACGTGAAAAATCAGTTACTTACTGAATCGATCGGAAATTATCGCATTTTATGGAGAGAGAGAGTGGAGCGAGAAAAAACACAAGTTCTCTTGATCTTCAAGCATTCAGAAGATTGTATGCACATATATAGGTATACTCTCTTGTTAGTTTGAGGAATAACTACGTAACGTAAGAGTTGACAGTGTGTTTACACAGTGGAAATCTAGTAAGACTGTAAACAGAGGGTACACTATGTGCTGTTCTATGTACAGAGTACAAAGTAGTTGTTACGTGAAGACGAGTTGCACAGTTCCTACTTGTATGAAGAAAAAGACACGTATAAGATACTTTGTACTGTGCACATTGGTTACATATCTTTAAAGTGAGTGCGTGAGATAAGCAGGGTCTTGGATTGCAACAACAGTCCTGTAGTGCAGCAGTCACGTCAAAAATAGCAGAACCAACTGAACGTTTTGCGGTAGAGACAGAAGAGAGAGAGAGAGAGAGAGACAAAGTTTTTTTTGCTGCACCAATATCAGCAAGTCTTGCATCTGCTGTCAGTTGAATTTCTGAATGAATGAGGCGATGCGACTCATTCTCTCTCTCTCTCTCTCTCTCGCTTTATGTGCAGTTTCAGTCTGTGTGTAGTGAGAGAGCTACTGTTGCTGCTGTTAATGAGTGTAGAGTGAGGACCTTCTGTTAATCAAGTGACAATTGACGTTATTGACAAGCGTAGCCTGTTGTGACTAATGGAGTGCACACGGGAAATATAATGAATGAATTGATGTCATTGGTTCTATCAAATATACTCTTGGCTCTCAAGTTCTATTTACGATTATTGTGAGGTGGACACACACATTGGAGAGACAGACGGACAGACACGCGATAGTGCCAAGAATTGAGTGCTTCCAGTAGTTAGTGACAAGTACAACCATTATAAGAGTGGCACACACACACATATACATACATACACAAATACATACAGTAGAGTAAGTGTTGGTAGAGAATAATAATAATAATAATAATAATGCAAGGATCAAGCGTAGTGACACAATAGAAGCACTGTGGCAATTAAAATTGGAACGGCAAGAGAATGGGTGCAAGGCACGAATTTATTTCAATTCAATTCAATTGTATGAAAAAATTAAGCGAGAGAATTATCTATTGAGAGTGAAGAGGCAGTAGTGTGTGAGAACAAGAAAAAGACGAATCAAATCAAGAGAAACCGATATAATTCGCACGAATGCACAATGTTGTAATTGTTATTGTTTGTAAGAAAGTATTTTTCATTGTATGTATTGTCCACAGGCTGGGGTGGATAAAGAAAAACGAAATTTCTCACATCTCGTTACGAGACAGAGCTGGTCACACGTAACTTGCTCACAGATACTTTCAATTAGAGAGCTCACTACCACTTCTACTGCTACGACCACCTCCTCTGACTTTTAAAACTGTGTACACACGGACTTGCCTGTATCGTGGTAGAGGGGAGGAGGGAAAAAAATGAACTGAACAGAGATCTGATTGCTCACTCGAATCAATAATAAAAATACCCGTTCATAATGTACAGAATACTATGTGCGGCCAACTGTTGACTGGTTGTTACATGTATACTACTAGTTCTACTGTGTACGTGCATAAATCGTACCTTTAATTGTTTGTCTGGGCCACAAAGCCAGTCCTGCGGACATTTTCGGCAAAAAGTAATTCTCCTCTCTATCTAGTAGTAAGGTACGTACGCCTCCCCCCACACACGACACACTCTCCGTATATAGTACATATAAAACGTAATGTAATAAAAATATTATACTACCTTCCATATATAAATGTGCTTCGCTTTGGTTGTTTTGTGACTCTGGACCAATTTGCGTGTACTAATCAATAAACAAACGAATCAATCACTACTCCTACTACTACTACTACGGGGAAGACTGAGAAAGAAGGACACTCACTTACTGTTCTATGATATATAAACTGAAAAACGAATACCTTCACAGATTAAATACGATAAATACCTACCACTACTACTACTACTACCTATACATTCGTACTACCAATACTACTACCACTACAAATACTACTACCTACTCAGAAACGAAAGACAGAGACAACTGAATGTACACTACTACTCAAACTAAGATCAGATGCGTTCAGACGTAACGTACTGAAAGAATTCAAAGACATTATGTACGGCCATAAGAATCGGACTTTGGGAGTAGACTATTGTTTATTGCCTATGGAAGCGCTATCTCCGTCAATCGCTGCTTCGCCGCCTACACCGCCCGCACCTCCAACACTCACTTCTTCACCTAATCCACCACCTGTCGATTGGATTTTGAAAAAAGAGCGAATCTTCCTCCTAGCTCAGTTCTGGCAACAAGTAATCATCATCATTCTTAGACTTTTATGTTCTCTCATTTATATTCAATCATTTTGCCTCTATGTCTCTCTCTCTCTCTCTTTATCTCTCCACCACCATTTAAATGCTTACCTGCTCAATTCATTCAACTCTCTAGTCTTGTAGTAATGCTGTGTCAATCAACCGTAAAATGTTTCAATCTGTCTTCCTCTCTCTCTCTCTCTCCCTTATGCACACAGTCGCTCCTCATCTATTAACTATAGTTAATCAATATCCATAGTGAACACGTACTTGTGTGTCTTGCCTTTTGTGCATACGGGATATATGTTCTTTGTATAGAGGCTTTGTGACATGACAGCACACCGTGCACCACCACCACACCAAAAACCAACTTGGCTTCTTCTTCCTCACTAGTTAATGCACTCAATGTCTTTTCTCCCCCTCTCCTCCCGTTTTCCTCTCTCTTTCTCTCTCTTGACTTCAATGTCTTGTCACATTCAAAACTTCAAGAGGCAACAGACTGTCTCTTAAAGCATATAAAGCAAACCAAACAGCCAAATCTCATTTTCACACCATAGTACCACTTCGTTTGACTGCATTGCATCTCTCTCGTTCGCTCTCTTTGGCTGGTTCCCTCAACGTGTCTTTTCTTCCATTCTAATGGCTCACCTTTACCTTACCACACTCTTGATCTCTATTAAAGAATACAGATTAGCGCTGTGGCAACAAAATCTGCATCTTTGATTAAATTTGACTTGTCCTGACTTAACTTCACTTCACTTAAGTCTTTCCCTAACTTTCGTGAGACTGGCTGTCTTCAGAAAGAGCGAGGCTCACCGCTCTCTCTCTCTCTTTCTACTCTACATGCTATTGTTATCATGGATCCGTATTTGTGCGTGTCTTCATCTTCTTCCTCCTTCTCTCTAAATATATGAGCAGAGTACACAACACAAATTCAATGTACATACTGCGCACAAGATCAAAATGCATTTATGCAAGTCGCATCCTTTCATAGATTATATATATGAGAGAGCGGGAGTGTCTTTTCTAGTGTTCCTCATGAACCGTGCATTGCATCACCCTATATACTATATATAAACACACACACATACATACACACTCCTCAACTCCTTTCCATCTCGTTATTATTGCTTACGTACGAGTGAACACATTTTTTCAGCGCTATTCCTGCAATGGCATGCTCCATGTGCTCTCACACTGAATTACTACTTACTAGTAGTGTGGAAATATGTATTCTTGCTAATTATGACCGAGCATAATTATATTATGAATAATGCTGTGTACACATGTAGTTACTAATATTTACAGATTTATATATGTGGTATGTAGTTAGATTTTTTCTCTTCTCAATCATCTTATTAGCAGAACACTTAATGAGTACAGGTGTACGCATCAACTCATTATTAAGGTGGGTAAGACGCGAATGGGAATTACCACAGATACATATGGATAGTGTGGGTATAAATACATTTCCGCGTTGTTAATTGAAATAACGATATAGGGAGCCTGTAAATGCTGCTACTGCCTACGAACTACTTAGTAGTACGTGTAATCGAATGAATCTGCCTGATGCTATATACTCTATATGATGCTATAGTAGTGGGCACACGGTGTACTATATAGGTGAGTAAATAGCTAGATGTAGATCGAAGATAAACAATGCTTATATAGAACATAGAGCACAAATAATATTATCTGACATGTATGCAGTATGTACATACTATTATTGTAAGTGTAGATGAAGTGATATTTATTATTACACAGCATTTTGGGTACTTTTCAGGCCACCACCTTTATCAACTGCAGCTTCACTTGTACTCATAACGTGGAATAAGAAGAAGCTGGTGTTCTAGATGATAGTGAGATGAGGTTTCAGTAGACACGCTGTTCTGTGTGACTCTGAATGAGTGAACAAGCTGAGTTTAGTGGAGGATGATGATGATGGAAATGATGATGATGATTATGAGCGAACTGCATTGCATTTGTTAATGAAAAGAACGATAAGAAGGCCCGGTGAATGGTGGCATTGTAATCCAAGTCCCTCCTCCCACTTGTGCTACCGTCACCATAGACAATGCAGATCAAAGTTGCCGTTGTGTGTGCCACAGTCCCCCCTATCTCTGTTTGTGTGTTTGTGTGTGTGTGAAGGGATTATAAGAAATAGAATGAGTCTCATCAAATGTTTATGTGCCAAAGAAGAAGAAGAAGAAGCGATGAACGACTTGGCTGATAGAATGCAAGAACAATAGGTGGACACATTACATTGACAAAGCTAGTCATAACACGCCATTCAGACACACCACCACCACAGAAACACAGAGACAGCACTGCTGCCACATATAATAATAATAATGCACATTGCACTTCAATATTATTAGCTGACAAAGTTCCTAAGTATTTGCTTGCTCTGCAATTATATTCAAACAGTAAATAAGCATATGCACAGTTTGTAGCTACCATTGCACACTCCAACTGTATTTATATTGTGCTGAGAAAGTATATAATATTATACATGAATCGTTGTAACAAGTAGAAATTGTGAGAAGGAGATAAAATGGATAAACCGAGGGGGTGTAGGACAGATAGGTTTGTAAGTTCACTTCATCAGAATATGTACTTATAATACAGGAAGAGAGATAAAGAGCGTTGTGGAGACAAGTGAAGATTTAAATTATATAAGTTAAGTGAGTTGCCTTGCCATGTGGTTGGCTTCAGAGTGTGGTGTTGCATCTTAGACTGGATAGATTATAAGTAAGTAGTAGCGGGGAGAGAGAGAGAGACGGTGAATCTCTATTGATTCGACTCCCGGTGTCCTATATATTTATTAGTTCTCTCGTGGAGAGCCAAGACGATCGAGAGTCAGAGAGGGAGAGAGAGGCAGACAATGGCAGGAGAGCAGGACATCACCGACACACAATAAGTAGCGCAAGCAAATGAACTTTGTGTGTGGATCAAATCAAGAGATGTTCTTAGCGTATAAGTAAGTTCGAATGGCATCGAAACGTATCTAATACGGAGCCATTCGGTGACACGAATGTGACTGAAGTGAGTTGGGGTGTCTCTCATTGTGAGCGGTCTGGTCTCCGGTTCGCTTGGGTCTTCTGCATAACCCATAAACTAAACTCGGCACTGGTAAATATATATGTAGCGAGCACTATCCACTCACTCTCTCTTTCTCCCGTAGCTATCGTCTTGTTCTTATACTACCTACTTAGTTGTATACTGTTCTGTGTACATAATACCTATTGTGTAACTATGTGCTGTTTATTTACGGACTCTGTGGCTCACAAAGCACATCTCTCGCTCGCTCTCCCTGCATTTCCTTACGTTTTGCAGTCTCAGTCCTAATAGTAGTCTCAGTCAGCTCTCAACTATTCTAATAGAGTGATTCGGACGCTTGAATGAGCCACTATAACCATATAATCTCGGTAGGAAGGAGTTAAGCTCACAGTGTCTATAACCAGACACAGCTCCCACACAAGAAAATATCTGCACGCCTAGGATATACATATATAATATGTATACAGATATGTAGTATGTAGTATTTGTAGTAGTGGCTAGATAATCATATCTGTGCCACAGTCAGACAGTGTTGGGCTTGTGTTGTATAGTGTTGGGATGCTGGCGAGTTCTGAGTGTGGAGCCAATGACAAAGAGGCTGGTTACACGGCAGCAGCAGCATCAGAAGAAGAAGGAGAAGAAGGAGAAGAGCAGATTTTCAGAGAATGTTTCTTCATGCGAATTCGGAACCTGAGACTAAGGAGCTCTTACACCATCTGCGTATTGTGCAACTCGTTCTCTGTGTTCAATCTTGTCTTGTTTGGTTTTGCTCCCGGGTTTCTTATTCACGCACTTTTCCCTTTAGTAATAATGGTGGTAGTGGGTAGTGGAAGAGAGTCGTCGTCGCTGTGCCCGTGTTAACTTTCAGAAAGCATTATTAATGAAAGTAAATCTCATATGCAGGCTATGTATCTGTAACTACGTATCTGTATTAGGATCAACTGGCTCCTCTCACTCTCTGCTCCTTGTCTTTCCATGCCTGCTCAACCAAAACTAGTCGACTCGAATCAGTCTTGAGGCAAACCCAATTCAATTTTAGTTAGTCATTGTTAGCTCTGTCTCTGCATTTCTTTGCAATTCAATGGCATCCTTAACTATATATCTGTGCTCATCTGCTCGATCTCCGTCTTGTCTCCTGCTCGCTCACTCGCTCACTCGCTCGCTCGCTCGCTGCTGGTCTACGTCCTTTGACTCCTAATCTCTCCGCATTCAAACCAAACACACTTCTCTTAGTCAACTGTCCTCCTGCTCCTCTGTCTCCGTGTCGCTCCCGTCTCCACACTAACAACTCTACTAAATAATACAAATGGTGTAATGTAAAAGCAATACACACAGACACAAATAGACTGGCACTCACTCACCGTACTTGATCGTCATTCAATTGCGACTTTTTATACGCGCGGCCTGATTCGATGAGCTATCTTCTTCTTTGAAATGTATGCGTTGTTGTTTCTCTCTCTCTCTCTCTCTCTCCTCTCTGAACAAAAGGTACATCTATTCATGTACTGGAGTGATTAGTATTCGAGTTCAGTTAATGGATTCTATCTTTCATGTGTCTAATATGTACATGTACTGCAGTAGGAGTGCACACACATGCACCACTGTTACAAATAGGACATGGGATGCCGACGGTTTGGGTCTCTGTGCACCAGCCAGAGAGAGAGAGAGAGAGAGAGAGAGTGAGAGAGAGGATATGTTGTTTGACTTGATTACAAGAAGTAATGGAATGCAAGGTTTCGGAATGAGAGATTGAATGGGCTCGATCGAGGAGGCAATGTTTCGGAGAGGAACTGACACGGGCCGCCTCATCCACTCGCTTCATTAGAGTTGACTGGCCCTGTGTCAAGTGCAGTTTAGTGCACTGAGTGAGTACGGTTTAAGTGAGTGCAGCCGACTACAACAGCACACAATGGCTATATGGGGATTTAACTAAAAATAATTTAGCAGAGAATCCTCTTACTGTCCGTGTGTGTGTGTGTGTGTATGTGGAAGGGGTGGGCACACTTACATCGAGAGCCACAGCAAGACATAAGATAGAGCGAGTGTGAGATAGAGAATCTAGAGACGATTTTCTAAATAAGTTTTTTCCTTTTATTTGACTGTTTCATAATATTTTAACGATTTTCATGATATGTGAGTTAAGTTGAGGCACCCAAAGTGTCAAAGTGTCAATCATTCAACTCCTCCTTGATGGACTACAGGGGGTCACTTGGTGGGTGGTGATTTCTTAACCGTCCTCTCCTTTCATCTTCAAAATTCATGATAGGTTTCTGTTCGTTAGCCTGCATATGTCTAGTTTTGCATTTTCAATTATTACACGTGTAATTTAGTTGATCCAAAAATACTTGAAGTCTTTAGCTTGTCATGTTGAGATGCTCTCTTTGGCAATCGTTTCTCTAGATTAATAGACTAGCTTTTACACATATCAAATCACACCATGTGCACCGAGACCACGGAGACAACACATACAAACTGTTCAGCATAGGCTCAGTTTCCCATTATTATTATTATTATTAAATATTATTATACACCACTATATGTATACCCATAGTTATACTATGTGTGTATATGCAACATGTTAAGATTCGTTATTAAGAGAGTGCATATTGGAGTTGATCCCATCTCATATCAGAGAGCTTTCATCGTCCACTAATAACTGTTAGCATTACAAGGCCCTCTCACAATTAATAGCGAACCCATAAGCATTAAAGAGGTACTAACTATTATTGGCAGAGAATACGATTCCTTAATATTATTTCCTTATTAGGCTCTTCACTAATATCTTCTCTCTCTCTCTCTCTCCCTCACTCACTCACTAGCACAGAGTCAGTCAGTCAGTCCTGCTGGTATTGCTTGGCCTGTTGGCTCTCGACTTGATTATTGTGAGGTTGATGGTGATTCTGTGAGTTGTAAACGGGTGAGTCAGTCAAGCAGATCAGCTTTTCGCTGCGATAGAGTAGAGTACGTACACTTATTGGAAGTAATGGATAAGTGGAATGGAAAATTGTAATTTTAGGTGTTTTATGCCCTGTGGTGCATTTAGACATAAGAATTGTTGAAAATTTACATTCCATATGCATGCACTGTGTGTGCATTGAAGATTCAGCCTTAAAGAAGCCTCTGTGTGTGTGTGTGTGTGTGTGTGTGTGCATCGTCCTGTCTCGTCGAATAAAATGCTGAACTGGTGTTTTCTATCCAGTTGAAGAGATTAGAGAATAAGAAGAAGAGAGGAGACGAAAGAGTTAGTTGCAAGCAGGCAGCTCTCGTCGTAGCAATAAATGAACGATGTGCAATGTGAGAGATGCTGACTGACTATTTGTGGCTATGTGCAGTGTATACTATCACTGCTGCTATATGCATATTATATGCACGCATTAAAAGGCTATAGACAAACAGAGTGGCTGAGTACACATCATATAATAAAAGTGGAAACGAAGGGGTGTTGTTTAATTTGATGAGCGGGGTATAATTTCTGGCAGCGACTCACTCTTGGGTTGTTGGAGACGAAATCGTAATCATAAATGGTTTACAAGAAATAGAGAGAGCATTTGTGTAGCACTGATCTCTGAAGGTTGGTGAGGATCAATTGATATTTGATAATCTCCGCGTTCTCCTCGCTGGTGGTTGTCAAACGAGGAAAACTAGTTAGACGAAGAAAAAGACGAAGAAGGGTGAAAGGGAAAAATTACAGAATGGTAATAATATTGAATTTTGTATTGCATATACGTATGCTGTGGTCATGTACCTACTACCACTAGGTATGCCGAGATACACACTGAAAATAATTCGTAATATTACTCATAGGCATTTAGTAGTAGGAATAAGAGAGAGAGAGAGAGAGAGAGACACGGCATGGCACTGGTCGTACTTATGTAAGAAAATGTGTTGTGGCAGTTGTAGTTGCATTGAGGAGAGTTGTGATAGTGATATGTGGCAGTCCAGAACAAAACAGACAGATATACGCGGCAGATAGTGCAGAGAGAGAGAGAGAGAGAGAGATGAGGAGTGGATATATAGTGATATACAGATAGATGGATGGATACCAGAATGGTCTGTGATGTGATAGAGGAGAGAATAGAGATACGCTGCTCACAGCAGTCAGAATGATGTATGTATAGCCTGGTACACACATCTTGAGACTTATAAGAAACGGTTGGATAGAAATGGATGGATGGCTGTGTTCGGGATAATGATTATCAACTTGCAACCCACCTCAACCTTTATTGACAGCCAAAAGTTGTGCTGCAACTTGTCCATAAATGTCTGTTCTGATATTTGTATTGAATGGCAGAGAAAAGCTTTCCTGTAGCCTAGTCGATCCTTCGCACATCTCTTGTACTACGTGTCCCTACACACACACACACATTATTACACACTGTACACATGTACGTATATAGCACTGCGTTGGCTGAACTCGCACATTGTGTGGCATAGCAACACTTATTTCTGTAAGACGACGACTGTCTTTAATAGGAGACGAGCACTGTGCGGCAGTGGACGGAACTGGGCCTGGACATTTCTGAAGTCAGTCTCGATTTCATACGATCATACACACATACACACACGTAACAAATTGTAATGTAAGAAAAGTGTATATAGTTAGTGGTGGATCGAAACGTATATGTGCATCTCTATGCACTTGCTTAGGAACATAGAGGAAGAGAGAGAGAGAGAGAGAGAGTGGAAATAGAGCCGGGTCAGATTCTGTGTGTGTTCAGTGTTTCCCGTGTGTACCTGTGGAGCGGAACATCTTTCAGCAAGATTTATTAGCATCCACGACCGAAATATTTCCCAGATAATAGAACTACTTGTGTCTATAATATAATGGCATTGCATCGTAGGAGACGACCAAGATCGTCTTTCCTGTATCCAATTCATGATTCATTGAAATTTGAAAACCTTTCTTGCTCTCCCATCCCTACTTATTATATTTACTATAGCATCTTCCTTCCACTCACAAACTCTATGTAATATAAGTATCTTTTTGAGCAGAGTTTTCGATTCCATCAAATATCTAAATGTGCACACAGAGAGAGAGAGAGAGAGACACACAGATACACAGTCTATTGTGGTGTCTGTAGAATATTCTCTGTAAATAGCATTAATAGCTACGATAAACAGTGAGTTTGCCACGTCCACGGTTCTCTTCTCTACTAATGTTGTGCATTGTATTGTATTGTGAGTGTGATGCTGTTGTTATTACGTAAGAGAGTCTAAGAGCCAGAGAGCATTAGTGGGTTACACTCTGTCTGTCAGTCACACGTATATACAATATACAAATAGTGTACAGTAAAGCGCATACGGCAACAGCACACGACTGACAAAACGAGTTGAGTTGATTTGTCTCGCTTTGATTTGTCTTCTTGTCTCATCTGACTGAAGACTTTAATTGAATTCATGGAATAGTAGTGTATAAAGTTACATCTTTCATTTTTCTCTGTGTGTGTGTGTGTGTGTGTTTGTTTGTCGAGAGAGATGAGGATTTTTTTTCACTGCTTGGCTCTCACGTTGTGAAACATTCGATCGGCCACTATCAACGACTATCTAAGTACGTAGTAATTGGATGACGTTCTGTGGACTGGTGCCGCACAAGACACAAGATACAAATCTCATTATTGATTTTCGTTTCGGTAGTCACTGCTCTGTGTGTGTGTGTGCTTCACAGTGTTTGAATAATACAAGTGAATGGGAATGATTGAGATAACGTTATTGATATGTATTATTGGTAGGGATGGGAGGTGGGGAGTAGGAGTAGCAACATTGCACTGTGGAAGAAGCCGTTGAAGAAAGTCTGCCGTTGAACAGTGCTGCTGGATGGGGATAGAGGAGAGTGAATAAATTTTATGACGGAACACACGATAATATATATCCAATCGAAGTCAGTCACATCAGTTTCTATTGAACTAGTCAAGAATAAAGATTGAGTAATTCTGGTCGCCCCATTATGTTGCACACACACATCTTCTATATGTTATTACTATATGTAGATGAGAAGTGAGAGAGTCGAGTTGCTCCTTTCGCTATGAGATTCAGTTATGTAAAGTTGGTTTGACGCAATCGGAAATCTTTGATGACCCCTCAATAAATAATCTATTTATCACCCTAGAGCATTCATTCAAACCATTATATTATCTGCAGAGGGTCTATTGCGTATGTATATATGTACACGTTTGGTATGGTGATGGTAATCGTACCACTGGTTAAACTCTCTATCTGACTGTATATCTGAATGCCCTACCTATGACTCGTTGCTCTCCTCACTTCAAATCTATCTGCCACACAAAATGCCAATAGATTACAATTCAATATGTATCTGTGTGTGTGTACACATACACACACATTAACGTACACGTTGTAATACTTACTTGTTGTGTCCATGTCCATTATATACATAGTATGCATCCATATGGTTGATTGAGAGCCAAGTGGACGAGTCAGTTGAGGAAAATATGCCTTCACTTGACTCTTCCCTTATTCCCTTACAGTTTGGGTGAGATTCTTCTTGCACATGAAAAAAGCAAAAAGACTTTGCCGCAATGCAACCATCAACAATGCGTCTATTATGTTAGCCCTACAGCAGCAGGGCCAGACCACGTTTCTTCTTAAGACTCGACCGTCGTCGTCTTTACGATATACTAATAATACGTGTATATATATACACACACACCCACTCTCTCGCTCTTTCGCTCTCATCCTTTCATTCTCGCTTCCACCTTTATTTTTTCTCCCACACTAATCACCGCATATCGGAAAATAATAAATTTTTATTGACTCATAAAAGTCTTCCATTACTTATTGCATTGCATCCATTCTGACTCATTTCATCCCTGGCCATTCTTGTGCTCTCCCGCGCACACACACACAGACACACAGACACACAGCACAGAGTATATCTACCCCGTTCATTTTTTATTTGTTGGAGGCGACATTAAATGCTTCGGTGGGTTATTTGTAGCTTCTTGTACGACAAAACCCTTGGAAATCAGTTCGAAAATATTATTTTATTGTTAGCCTCCCCTTTTTCCGCTCTCAGTCAGAAAAATATCGAAATGTGCTCTGTCTGTGTGTAGTGCATGGAAATATGTGTGTGATCACACGTATATTTAAAAGATGATATCTATATATCCTAACACGTGTATATAGCTACTATAAAGTTATTCAGTGTGTGCATGGACAACAATGGCCAGTTTAGGGAGATACGTAGGTACATAGAAGAAGAAGAAGAGTTGTGTAGTGGCCCCAAGTACTATTTACTCAGTCAGTCAGTATGCTTGCCATTGTGTACGTAGCACGTCGTGGTAGCAAAGTGGTGGTGGCTGTTGCTCTTTGCTGCAAGAAGCAATAGAAAAAATGAAAATCTGTATACTCTGTATGTTTGGTGTATGTTTGGTGTGTGTGTGTCTGTCTGTGTGTCTTCCCTTTATAATAGTTTAGGCTTTGTGGGATTTTCTTAGTTACTTGGTTGATTTTGTATTGTTTTGGTACTATGTTATGTGGATGAATGTGAGTAAGTGAGTTGCAATTGTGAGTTGATGTTTGTTAGTGTGTAGAACATTTATTTGTAGTAATAGTAGATTGTAGTAGAGGCAGCAGCTAACTCCCAACCACTGGCTCTGCCCCAATGGAAACCTTGAAAATCCCGTTGAGCAATTTGTAGACATAATGTAATAAAGTGTACTGTACATGTATACTTTGCTATTAGCATTATTCATCTAATAAGCTTGCCTACTTATGCTTTGGCTTTAGTGCTTGCCTTTAATGGAATTTCATGTAGAGTGAGCCATACTGTGGTGCTTAATGTATTTCCTTGATTTAATCAATAGAATATGTGTAGTTATGCTCTGTTGTAGTAGAGAGGTGAGTTTTTCTTTGCTGAATATTGATCCAAGTTAATCTCTGACAAAAACTCAATGTAGTAGTAGTACCTATTCCACTACGTAGTATATATATTTTTATGTATAGGTAGTACAAACGATCTCTTCTAGCTACACTTTTTCCCACTGACTCATTCACACGGGGTACTAATCAAATGTAAGGACTTAGGAAAACAGTCAGACAAATAATTACCACTTATTTGATACAGTATATTACTAGCCAATATTCTTTGAATGACTCTACTACTTAGTGGTTGGTGTACATGTGAAATTTCAAAGATTTAAATTGATGGCTTAGTCATTATTGCTGCGCACAGGGCGACGCTATAGATATGCATGAACTTTTTATGGGTACTGAACGAAGAGAATCGAAATTCGTAAGGCATTAAGGAATTATCTACGCTGCGCCATATTAAAGATATCCAAAGGCTTGCCATTAGAAATTGTCAGATTTTCTAAATTTTCCAAAGAACAATTTTTCTTTATTATAGCCACCTTCCTAGCATTCAGACTAGTTAGGAAATGTGTAATTTTGACTTGCCTTAGATTGCAGCAACTAATTGTGTGTTTGTTAGCGTTCGGATGCTTTCTAGAATTAAAATGTAAATAAGCATGTGTTCATAGCTAATATTTTATGCTTATTTTAACCGCCATCATCTCGCTGTGTAGAATTCTGAGAGAGCATTGCTACATATGTACATGATATCTTTTTACGCTTAATGTGTTCTATGCTATCTATGAGTCACTCTCATTGCTGTTTAACTGGCCATGTATATATTAATAGGTATATATGTATGTGTGTGTGTTTAAAAAGTGACGTCTGTCTGCGAGATATCCTTTGATCTGAAGTATCTGTGCCCTTTCGAATTTATTTCGTTAGCAACCGTAGTAGACGCTTAACTTACATAAACGTATTTACCACTACTGTCTGTTGTTGAGCAACTGATTGTTAGCTCTTTTGGGAAAATTACTCATGACTGTTGACTGTGTTCCACTCCAGCTCCTTTTCACTTGAAACCATGAATAAGTAGGTATTATTATCTCTATTAAGTGAATAGTGGGTATGGTATCTGGGACGATCAGCTTTAGCTGAATATTCGCAGAAATAATCATTTCATTAAGAAATCAGAGCGAATTTCAATTTCCGGGGTCAAACAGTTTCCACAGTTTGCAAATTGGGTGTCTGCTGTCATGTATTTGTAGTTGTGCATTTTCCCTCGTACTTGCACAATGGGAAATTACATATTTCTGCTGACTATGAACTACGATAACATAAAAGTGAGATTAAAATTTCGATAGAAATTCATTAAGGGGACTATTGCTGAACGTATTACAAAAACTTTTCCTATAATTAAGCCAAAGATTTAATTTGCATGATCAAGTCAGTGATCTTTTGCAGCTTTGAAAAGTTTTTCTATATTTGTAAACATTCTTTATAGAGCTTGCAATAATGCAGTTTGCCTTCGCAAATGATTATGTAGCGTGTGTAAATAATTTGCAAATATTTGCAATAAATTTGCACATATTTAATTTACATGAAAGAAGTTTTTCACTTTGACTAATCTTTGCTATGTTATTTCTTTGCACAGAGAGCAACGCTGGCGGAGAAGGAGGTAACATCATTGAAGGAACAATTAGCAACTCATAGTGGTGGCTCATCTTCGGGTGCAGCCATGGCCCCTCCACCACCTGATCGGGAAGACCCAGTCATCTCCACCTCCCATCACAAAAACCATGATTACGAACTTGCTGCCAAAGATAAAGAGGTGAGTAATTGATATGATTGAGAAATTGTATTGGGATGATGCATCCTTGATTCGAGAACCTTAATGTGTGTATTTAGAGAATGGATAATAACCCGAGTATAATACAGTACATATAAAAATCCCGAGAATACTAATACCCAACAACCTCACCCTTATAATAATTTAATAGGCAGGCACAGAGAACATGTTTACGTATTCGAACATCTTTACGAAATAAATTCATACGAAGATTGACTGGTAGAGATTTCATGCGGATAATGATAATAATATGATAATGTTCATGATCGGAGAAGGTGGTGAGCGTGTGTTTCCATTTTGTGGGGCTCTCCTTTATCATCTGCATGTTTGTACTCAGTGGATGATAACTGTACAAGTTGGTCGTTTAACTGCTGAATGAGTGGTCCGGCCAACGAATCAATAATTTGGGCTCTGGGGCAAACCTAGCATGTTTTCTTAATAATAATACATCCCTAATAGTAGTTTTTTTCCCTTCAGTCCCCATGTTCGAACATTGCATCAAAGGATTTCATGTTCTCTCGCTGTCGATCAGCACGATATTTTGTTATTGTGCACAAAAGTGCAATCGAAGTCGCCTCTCCTATTAGTAAACATACCCACAACAGTCAAACCCGCAAACTCACACGACTCGCAATTCCATCCCTATACAATTAAAGAAGGAATTTTTACACCCTACCTATAATCGGCAGATAATTCCTTGCCTATTGCCTACATTATGCTGAATCTTGCAGAGAAAGCACATTTAAAACTGTTACGTCACACACCTTCCACATCACACCTAGTATTCCATATACAAGTTCACTACCCGTCCTGTACAATATTCCCTTCTTTCTTGTACACCCTATATTGTGTACATAGTACAGGTTGGACACTTGTTTCTCTTGCAGCATGTGTCTAGGCGCATGGAAATTCAATAGATATAGTAGATAGATATATATACTAATAGAACTCGTCGTGTACATTAGTGACCGTTGAAGTGAATTGGGGATGGGTGGCGCACAATGAAATGGTCAAATAATTGAGTGAAGCTTCATTGCTTATCGTTACAAGACAAAATATGTAGTTACAGACAATAGAATGCAATGATGCTATTGCCATTGCCAAAACAAGCAGAAGAATTCCGATAGGAAGATATCCACAGAGAGGTAGGAGAGCCAGACAGAATGCATACTAGATTGGTCGTGTACGGTATTAACGTTCTTTTGTGCACAGCTAATCTAATGTACTCAAAGTTATCCACTATTACAGAACGTACCTCTCTCTCTCTCTCTCTCTGTCAGTATTCTCTTCTGTATGTATATGTATATATGTGCGTTGTAGTCGAACCGGACAGGATTCTTTCTTGTATTAGTAGAAGAGAGCAGCAGCAGCAGCAGCAGCATTTGTTTGTTGGATTGGCTGTAGCTGGTTTGGTTTGCCAGCTTGTGAGTTGTGTTGTTGTTGACTTGACTGTTTGTGTGTTGTGTGCAAGAGAGTCAACTGAACAGATTGTATGTATGTGCATGGTTGGTGTATTGTATTGTTGTATGGCATATGTAGTAGCGGTGGTGGTAGTAGTGCAAGGTGGATGGAGTGGTGCGGACGAGTGCTGGTGGTGTAGAAGCACAATGGATAGTGGAAATGAGTTGAGTTATGACTTATGGATAGTCGACTTTGATTTAATATCATGAGAAAATTTATCGGACGGATAGATGGAAAAGAGAGTTAATAATTTCATGCTGGGATTGATGGTTCCAAGTGAAGTTCGAGAGTGCGAGTCAGTGCCTGTTGTTTGGGTATCTGTGGAAAAGATTGCATAAATTGGGCCGGAATGGAAACCGTGCGTATGGATTGTGGTTGAATGTGACCTGTGCTGTGACCTCATGGAATAAGTGAGGGGGTTACAGTGCCCCCTGCTGTCATAATTGGCCATTTCCATGCATCTGTTGTCCGCCTCCTTTTTCTCCAGTCTATCGTCTCTCTCTCACATTCTGTCTGTCTCTCTCTCTCTCTCTCTCGCTCTCTCGCTCTCGAGAAGGGGTTTGACACTTGCTCACCATCTCATGGAAATCCACTTCTCCCTCCATTATCCCTATAAATTACTATCAACCCCCGAAAATAATTTTTATTCTGACCACAGCCTCCGTCTTTTAATTCTCCTCATCTTCAGTCCTATATTTTATTCCTTCTTATTTATATTATCTCATTTTATCTGCCACAGTCCTTGTCTCGTCTGGTCCTTTTCTTTTCTTGCCAACAAATGTCTTGCCTATTCTACTCTCTACCCAATCCACCTTGCTCACAACACAACACCATCATATTCTGTATCTATCTGCAATCCTCTCTCACTCGTTATTGCATTATTATTATTATTATCATTATAGACTCGAACACTTTCTCACTCAGCAGCCATCTAAATATATGAGCGATTCTCTCTCTCTCTCTCTTGGCTTGCTGGTCGACTTGAATGCTCCAAGTGCAGCAACAACCAATTCCACACGATTCCATTCTACAATCTATAATATCATCATGCTCATCAACAATAATATCATTGTTCGTATTACGAGCATAGGTTTTGTACGTAGTTATCTAGTACTTATGTTGTTCCTTTATCTGTTCCTTCCATTCCTACTTTTGTGTACAAGAGAGAACATTTCAATGCATTTGTGCACCACCTTTCTACATGAGTACCTCTTACCACCACCATTGCTACTGGCCTGCCCCACGACGATGATGATGACGACGACGACGACGAAGACTTCATCCACTTCACCACCACCAATGATATTAGTAGCTGCTACCACTACTAGTAGCTTTATAATATCACTGGCTGTGGAAATATCGTCTACTGCACGTTCCCAGAACTAAGTTGACTGTAATATCCCCAGAAACGGAATATAAAACATATATCTACGTGGACCCATGAGAGATTCTGTTAATGTGCTAGCTTCCCCTGCCAAACCGCAACCAACCACTCTCATGTCTCACTACATACAAATACTAGTAACTAAACTCACAAAGAGACACTACTCTGCTAGTAGCACAGCTACTGCTGAGTACTACTGGTAGTACAGTGAGAACGGGCCAAATTCGAACTTGTCTCTAGTGGAGCATGAAAGACAGTGTGCTGTGTACAAATAGTGAGTCGTAGAGGAGACACAGTGGTGATGGTGGTGGTGGTGGTGCGGCAGCGCGAACTATAGCTTTTTCGTGGTCTCCTCTCTCTCTAAGAGTAATAAGTGTGTGAGCAGTTTTAGTGTAATAATATGGAAGTGGGGCTTTTAGTTAGCAGACAAGTAGTCAATAGTAATGAAAGACAATGACACGATCATGATGATCATCATTGCCAAATAGTTGGCCCAAAGCCCAGTCATTATTCGTCGGTCCGTGACACATTATTAGTTATGACAATAAGCAGCAGTGTAGTGTAAACGTAATAAGGAACAGAGAGCATGCCATGCGAAACAGACCTCCCACACGATACGACGCGAAAATGAGTAAAGTCAATGCTGACTTTATATAGCAAATCAGATTGACTACTGGCCTCTGCGTTTATGCTTCTAATCTCGTGTTTTCTCAATCTGATTCTAATGCGTGTTCTGTGTTTTTGTGTGTGCAGATTTCCAGTTTAGTTGAAGATGTTCAAAGATTACAAACGTCGCTCAATCAGATACGAGAGAGCAGTGCCACACAAATACGACTTCTTGAAGAGCAACTCGACCAAAAGCAGGAGGTCATTTCCAGACTCGAGAAGTAAGAGTTGTGTATGCCTACCATACACAATCAATTTTAATAACGGATTAAAATTATCAAACTATGTGTAAAATATGTGCCCCTTATGTGTAAAACCCTGGCTGCATTCATCACATTTGAACGGTTTCATACCTATCATATTCAAAGGCATTGTAATTTTAAAAATATCTACGTAATTTATGAAAGATACATTTGAATTTTTTATTACCTAAATTTTTGATTTCAACATGAGAATGTCCAGAAGCTTCACTGTGAAACCCTTTGTAACAAATATTACAGCAAAAGGGTGGATTATGTAAATGCTTTATCCTGCAGTGAGCTAATAAGCTATCTCTTGAGTCACACTTCGATTTGCAATCCTTCACCCGGGCACCGCAATTATTGTATTCTCAGGTGTTATTTCTGGGATTAGTTGCACAGAAATAGCTACTCGATCCCTCTGCAAAGTATTTAAAAAAGAGCATTACAGAAATGTTGTCATTTATAAATAATCATTTTTTTGAGTACAAAATTTATGGATAGTCCTATACATATAAAAGAAATTGCATATTAATAATTGTTCACAATCAACTTACCATGCGCTTTATTGGAATTAGCTGATCGGTGAATATTGACTTTTTCTACGCTCCATTAGGTGTATCTTTAACAATAGCAAAAATTAGGTCTATTACTTGCACAAAACCTTTAGTTTGAAATTGTGCAAAGAGTTTTTGCTCATTTAACTCTTTGTTTTGTCTTTCGAGTTTTTCTATTGTTTATCCCATCGTCAAAATAATGAATGAATATTAAACCTATTTAATAATTTCAAAGGAAGAAGCAATTTTTAGTTTTTCCGCAAATCTGCTAACCATATGCAAACATTCTGCACTGCGTTAACTTGAATAAGCGTGCGCAAGCAGTTTGTGACTTGTGATTTACCTACGCATATTCAACATAACCCACCAAATTTATATTAAAGAATTACCTTTTGAATTGCTTTTATTTTTGTTTATAGCCGTCTCGATTGCCAGAGAGACTACGAGGAGATGAAAAGGGAACTTGTAATGCTCAAGGGCTCCTCTGATACATCAGTCAATGGAGTGGATGCCAAAGATGTCAAAGACAAACGACCAAGTAATATCATTTGCTATATTATTATTATACTCATCTCTTTATACTTGAATACTTACTCTTTATCGTCTAATCTATTTCATGTAGAGAGAGTTAACTTTTAGCCATAATTAAACCGTAGTAGAATTTTTTTCACTGGTCGAGCAGTATGAGTAGAAAAATTTACTTTGTGTAAACCCGAAAAATGAATACTTCCGTGTAATACGTGATTTATAGTGCGTACCAGTGAATTGAAATTGCTCTTAATATAACAGAACTCGGGCTACTCGGTACTCTGTGTACTCTATGCACATTATTGATAACGTATAAAAAAACAAGCTTTTCATGGGGTTGAAGTGCACGCACCTATTTCCGTACGAGAGCATTAAATTAAGAAATTAATTACTTCTTTGGGTACGAATTACATTGTAACCTCGAAAATTATTGCTGCGTACCGTGTAAAAACCTGTAAGTTTAGGCAAAAAACACAATACGTGCATTAGTGGTGTACAGTGTTATTTGATGCAAGCAGGTGATTAAGATAAGGTGTTCATCTCTCCCAGTGTACATGGTACGTGTACAAAACGTAGTCGTCATCATCCCTCTCTTTCGTAGAAACCCATAGATTGTACTGTGCGTAAAGCAGAGCCCCTTTTCAACGTTACGAAAGAGCAAGGAGTTAAGCGACTGCTCTCTCTTGAAAAGGGAAATGGATGGGTGACGAGAGAGAAACAGGAATTGAGGCGCAGAACCCAAATCATAGCACCACTTTTGTTCGTTTGTTTGCCGAGAAAGGAACCCTGTGTGTTTATCACCGTTTTTGACTCTGTACACTGCACAGCACCACTAGCTACTATAAAAATACTGTACTACAGACCCCGTTAATATTCCTTTTTTTAAAAAAGAAGGCCGTTTTTCTCGAAAATTGTGTGGTCAGCGCTTATATGGACAGGGAGGGAGCCTGTGAATGGGGTAGACTGGTGTAGGGGGAGGGGAGCACTTGTAAAGTCAAGAGAAGTCAAGTCAAAGTCAAACGATTAAGTAAGTGTTTCATAATTAGAACAGTAGAGAGAAAGAGAGGGAGAGTCTGGTGGTAAACTTGTAGCTGTGGTGGTGATCGTGGTGGCAGTGTTGTGCAATCAATAAGGAGAAGGACGAAGAACAGGAAGTAGTATTTCTACTTAATTCAGTTGCTATCCTATATATTGAAGATTGTGAGGTAGATTGTGAGGCTACTTAAATATGAGGTGGCCACAGTGACTGAAGTTATAAAGTGCGTCTAGCTGCGAACGTTGACTATTTAGCACGTGTACTGCTACTACTTCAGGTCTCGTTCTAATGTCTGTTGTTGTCTGTACTTGCATGACAATTCAGGTTCTCCGATGAACGCAATTCCCCCTCGCTTTCTCCTGGGGCCGGCGGCTCTTCCTGTGGAGGCATTTGGCTCACTGTTGGGTGAGGAGATCGTGGCCACATGGAGACGTTCGTTGGAGCGATCTCTGCTGGCCTCATCTCCACCCTCCTCCCATCATCACTCGTCCAGTTTGAATCTCCCAGCTCATCATCTGTGCAATGAGTCTTCCTCACCGCCGCCACAACAGTCCTCACCCAACGATTGCAGCCTTAACGACTCGAACCCGAACGCAGAGAACTCGCCGCTGCTGAATGGGAACACGTCTGGACCAAACGACAGACTCCCATTCCGATTTGAAGACTCGCTGATACCAAAGAGTGACCCGATGGAGGCCCGCCTCCAGGAAATGCTGCGCTACAACATGGACAAGTTCGGCTCACAGTGTTTGGACACGCTGCAAATTGCGAGACGCGTGCGCGAACTCCTATCAATCCACAACATTGGACAACGACTGTTCGCCAAATACGTTCTAGGCCTATCTCAAGGAACTGTCAGTGAGCTCTTGTCAAAGCCAAAACCTTGGGACAAGTTGACAGAGAAAGGTCGCGACTCCTACCGCAAGATGCACGCCTGGGCGGCAGACGAAGCTTCTGTTCTTCTCCTTAAGTCTCTCATACCCAAGAAAGGTAAGCGGCTTTGGAAAATACTTCAGTGCCTCTAGTCAATAAGTGCTGGCTCTTCTTCTTGTACGTACTTGTTAGTAGTGCTAGAGAGAAAGAATACACTCTCGTAGAAAATACTGTTCAGAATTCTCATGTCATTTCCTGTGCACACATGAGAATGTGACGTCTCTGTGCATTTTTACAACCATTTTATAGACACGCCTACATTTTCTTGTCTTCCTACTTCCAGTATCAATAATCAACATTCAGGATAGAATAATTTCGTCTATATAGCCACTCACTCACATATTATATGTCTAACTAACTACCAGTAGATATTAGTATATGTACAATGTATTGGCTGTTTGTTTGTTTGATCTTGAGCTGGCTTATGTCTCTGCCCTGCCAAATCAAGTGCTCAACCAAACAAAACGGGTATCGTTTTAGCAACCAGATTTTTTCCTGCTGCATGCAATCGCTTGCAAGACGGCAGAGTATTGTCTGCATAGTGCTTGTGGGACGAGACAATCGGCGAGTTTCATAGACATAAATAATTGAATTCCTTGGAGCACTGCTTGCATTATATTATACATCTCTCTGTATGTTTGTATTTGTGTGTATAGTTATTATGTGCGACATAGGACAGTACCTAGTGCAATATTCCGTGTTTTACGAGTAGTACACAGATGAGGAGACAGACTTTGCATTGTCAACGGCGTCAACAGCAACAGTCAAGTCACCGTCAGCTCATATCTCTTATATCATACGTAACTACGTTCTATTTGTAGCTTTATTAGTGAGCTCACTCAAATATGCATCGAAAGGATTTTAGCTATGCATGGCTATTTATACACAACATATAAAAAGATGCAAAGAAGATCGCTTATGAGAGCGCACTGGATCTTACGTCTCTTTGTACCGATGAAAGTGAATGAACACAGAGCCTACCTTTAACACACACACACTGGCACACACACATTCACACACAATACAACAGAATGCAAGACACATACACATTTTAAGTATATGTTGTAGACGAAGTGGATTTCCAAATGCTTCCTTCCTTCAGTCGACGTGAACGTTTACTGTTGTGATGTGAGTCAGTTAATAAATAGTAGGCATTCCTTCTTCACCGTCTATGTATGTATATTGTGTATAATACACAAACTGTGTACTTTATATGTAGTTGGCTTCCATGTGCTCGTTCGCAGGCTGCTCCCTTCATAAAATCCTAGCTGTAGATTGGGACGTATCAACTTAATACATGTTTACAGCAAATAAAATCTTAGGGTGATGTATTTGACTTCGAGTGACTGACAGACTTACTTGACTGAAGCACTGATCCTGGAAATTGATGTACTGCTTGCATTAAATGTACAAGGCACGGCACGGGTTCTGTTCCAGTATTACTATAAGAGACTGTCTCGAAGGTTCTTCTCACAATGTTACCAGATGCACTAATGCACAGGCAATATACAGGCACCGTGATGGATTTTATCTTTCTATTATATAAGTATTAAGTAAGTACACTTGTTCCGTGGCGAATGCTGTGCATCTTCTCGCGACATGCAACAAGAAGGGTCTATATAGCGAAATATCGACTGTAAAAACCATAGTGGAGCATTAAATAAAAAGTATAGAGTGTACACAAAAGTATTTTTCTACTATCTCTGTGTGTATGTTTAGTAGGCATAGGTTTGGTAGAGAAAGTCTAGTAGTGTTGTGCTACGGTGATGGTGGTCGTCTGTATGTGTTATTTGTTTGAAGTCATTGTATGTGTAATGGTGCCGTGGCATCTCGCAATCACACAGCAGCACTCGAGAAATGACACAATACGTTGGTTAGCTGGGTTCTTGCATCTCGACAATTCGACGCAAACATAAGCAAATAAAATATCACAGAGAGGTTTTTATGCGTGGGTCTACGTGGATGTGAGGTATGCAATTGATGTGATGGGTCTGGGGAAATGAGCTTTGATTGTGAGAACGATGAGAATCATCAAAGCGTATTCATTAGATGTAATTATCGCATTGGCAGCGTGTAATAAAACTCCAGTCGCACTATCACTTACTTACTCAATATTATATAGGAGATGTGCTCCACGAGGACGAAGACGACGACGATGATTCAGTTGAAAAAGTTTCCATCTCACATTATAATTTGTTCATGTTGCTCATCATCGTAGAAACTCAATCAGAGAGTCACAGTCATCGTAGCACTGTTAGGTTGCAGCTGGCTTTGGGTGAGAGAGTGCTGCTACTGGCAGAAATTGTCACCTTTAAATAGTTGTAGCAGTAGATCGTGTTCTAGCGAAAACTGTTTGTTAATGTTAGGCAATAAGCGACGACGAGAGAAGGGAGAAGCTCTAATTGGTTTACTTGTGCAAGCTCCTGTATATCTGTGTATACCAGTACGTAATAGTTGTGAGTCTGCCTAACTGCAATTATTATCAAGTACATACCTACAGATCAGGATGGGTGCATTCTATGGAAACACTATTTTGCCACAGTTTTTTCCCTCTCGCGCTCAGAATTGGCCAAATTTTCACCAACGGGAATATTTTTTGTTTACTTTTGCGCAATGTTTAAAAATAGTTGCTCTGGATTCAAGTTCAAACTTCCCCTTTTAGTAGTAGTAAGTGTTATATGCTTAGGTTCTGTACGTTTTCGCCCATGATGCTTTGCAAATACATTTTTCGAAATTCCTCCTCCCTCTCAACATTATTCTCGAGTGGAAGTGGATACTAGGGAGTAAATACTGCATATTATTAACTGCGCCTTCTCTTGTGTTTTCTAGCCGGCAGTGTCAGTTTGTATATATGCTAGTGTGAGTATTGGTTTCGATTTGACTTGGGCCAAGGCTTCTTGTATAGTACTAGACTTACAACAACGCAATCTCCTACATATATGAATATATATATATACATGTAGTAGTGCATTTAACGCGTAGCTCTGTTATATACATTAGGAGCTGTGCACAAAGTTTCTGCTCAGTTTCAGTTACTTTAAAGACTGCACACAGACAAACACATAGAAAGAGAGAGTACACGAGTACTGACTCTTTGCATACATTCATAGTTGAAAGGAGAGGAACAGGGAGCGGAAGGACTTTTGGGAAACATTACAGATTCCCGTGTAATAGGCAGATAGCTCGACTTATGCATAAATAATAGGGAGAACGGGAGCAGAGGTTCAGTCGCGATCAGATCATAAGTTCAGCAGGGTCTGCCTCTAAAACTAAACTTTAGACAACTACAGAAATGATGTGAAGTCAAATCAACTCAACTCTCGACAAATTTCACTTGCATCACGCTACACTAGATAATAAGAAGTTTTTCGGTTCATGCATGCATTACTGAAATATTGAAAAGCAGCGGCGGCGGAGGAGCTCACTGCCTCTCCTCAAACTTCCAACACACAGCATCACAAATACAGATATGTACCTCTCTGCCAGTACAACCACTGCAAAACACTACATTAAAGGGTATCCCGATAATTCATCCAAAACGAAGTCGAAGACTTTAAATTGTATCACACAGTGTGGTGGTGCTACATGACTCAATTCAAATACTTAGCACATCTACAGGGAAAAGTGGATCGGTCGAACATATTATGTAACAGTAATACAAATTGTAGATTTGCCGAGCATTTAATCATTCTTTAAGAATTCACGTGAAAAACATTCCAATTTGATTCAGGTCTGAATTGTTATACATGAATACACGACCAGCTTACATAGTTTGACTGTGTGTAAATACGTGTGCTCTCCAGCAGTTTAACTGTTATCCCTACTGCTAATAATATTGTCTAATAAAACAGTAGCTTCTACTGTGCGTACTATTTGTACGGGGGGAAGGAAGGCAGAGTGTGGAACACACAGCGAGACCGAGGCGACGAATCAGCAACTATATCGGCGTATAAAAAATCACTCACTTTCAATTCTTCGAGTCAATAGGAATGCTTCCCACTGCGTTCGTTGATAGTTGATGGAGATATACATACATTATGCATTTTACTGTATCCACTTGTTGTATCGATTACTGTACGAGTATATACATATAATATAGTTGCAGACTACACGCACAGACAGACATACAAATGGAAAAGAGATATCGAGTGGAAGATGTTGATGCGATCTTGTTGTCTTGTGTGTCGGTTGTGTGTATGTGTGTATGTATTTGTGTTGTATGAGCGATGCCCCCTTCGAGTCTATCGAGATTCTGATCAGATGTCACAGTGGAGGTCTGTTGATGTTCCGCTCCTAATCACTTCTTTCTTCGTTGCTCTCTGTCTCTTTTTCTCACAATCAGGCCTCTAGTATTCGCTTGCGTGTCTGTCTCTCCAATAATATGCAACATCTTCAGATGACTTCTCTTCTCTGTTCTCTGTACGCACAGATGAGTCAGTGGGTATTGTCTTGGAGACCAGTTTAATATGGTACACTGTGAAGATGCGACGCAATTCGTATATAGTGCTGTATGTAATGTGTAGTGTCTGGATGCTTTCCGGAGTGAACTAGAAGAAGTAGTCGAGGTAATTGGATATGATTACTGGCAGATAGAAATAGAGAGTGAGAGAAGATAGATCTAGATGGATGGTGATAAATGTCGAATGGACGTGCTATTCAAAGATATTGATGCTGATAGTGGGAACATATGTACACACATTAGTGATCACAGAGAACTACTTACTGCTTGCCATCTCATCAATTTCCCCGACGTTTTGCTTAATGTGAAATACATAAGTTTGAGTGTGTGTGTGTGTGAGAGAGAGAGACGCCGAATGATCGAAATAGCTAGAAGCAAAGCGTCTGGACAGATAGACCGCACTCCCAATATACTTACTAGTACGATGCTTACCTATACATACACATTATGATTGTAGAGAAATCTCTTTTGGCTTAATGCTCCATTATATGTGGTTAATGTGCGGAGGTAAAGTATATTTGAATCGGATTAGGTGGGTGGAGAGTACTTACTAGTGTACGGTCGTTTTACAACGGTAGTGGTTAAAAAGAGTTAATGTACATAAAGGGTTAGAGACAGCGGTAGACATTAGATAATAGCTAAAGATGTGTGCAGGCTACACAGTCTAGAAATCCTAATCGGTAGCTAAAATAAGAAATGTTCAAAAGTCGTCGAATAAATGTTTCTGAGCGTAAATGAACTGTTGCGATGCTCTCTCTCTGTATGAATTTACAGGGTGACTCTGAAGCAGTTTCACATTTCATATTTTTATAAAAGGCCTTTCTGTAGTAGTTGAGTTTTATGTTCTTTTAAGAATTCAGTTTATTTACTTGTTTGAGAGATGTAAAAGGAGTGTGGACGTATTCATGGGTTAATGAGACACCCTGTAGACTAATACTGTGGCCAAGTCCTTGAGTATCAGTTTTTGTAAATAAAATTTGAAGTTGTAAATACCTAGTAGTAGTTGGTCTATGTTTGGTAACATCGTGTGTGTGTGTGTATGTGTGGTGATTGTTGGTGTACATAGAATATCGACATGCCTTCTTCTTGTTCTTTGTCCGTGGCCGACCAAAAGAAAAGTTATATAGAGGAGATCATCATTTCTTTATACCTCATCAAAAATACATTAATGGCTGTGTAGTTGTTTATTTTTTTCTTGTGGAGTTCAGTTGAGCTCAGAAAGAGATTCGGGATGAGGATGGGAAGAAGGAATGAGTCCGTCTCTCCTCCACATCACACTCCTTCTTCTTCTTCGTCTCTCTTCGCTCACTCACTCACTTTTAGTAGTTTATATTATTCTGAACTAATCTTTACTGTTGATGTTCATGCGGGACGGTCGAAATCATTTCAACTTGATGTGTGTGAGCAACCACCAGTGAGAAAAAGTTTCCGTTTCTTGATGAATGATGATATGATGGAACATGCATACCTAGTTATATAATCTGTCTCATGAATTGGATTTTTTCCCACATGACTCACAACGAACACAACAGTTGGATGGACAGATATTGCAGTGCACAGCCAATAGGTAATTTGTGCCTCCTAAGTAACTCACAGAGAACACAGGTCGCCAGCAGTTAGGTACCCACAGAATACTGCATATACAACAACAGTAGTAGTTTAGTATAATATTATAGGGATAGCTGATATTTAGTTGAACTGTGTGGTTGGTGGCTACTAGCATCCCGTATACAATTGCTGGCTCGCATGTGTTCTAGTGTATTGAACGTTCCACTGGGGCAATGAACAGTATCAGAGTTTGTGAAACTCTTTTTTCTCAAATTGTCAGTTATGTGTGAGCCGAGTCCAAGAAAAGATGATGCACCAACCAGCACACACACAAGTACCTAGAACATTTATAATATATCCTACCAACACTTCACTGTACTAGGATATAGTACGTACAAGTACTGGGATAGTTAAGATTCGTCAATTGCAGGGCTGGTGGGGTGGCTCGGGAATAAATTCGGATTTCGACCGTGTGGCATTGTTCGATAATCAGAGAGTGGTAGATAATCGTCGGTTGGAGACGGGCGGAGACAAGTATTTATATATATAGGAAATATTTTTGGGAGAGTCCTCAATATGAATTGGTGTTGATGCGAGCCATGGAAATGGACGAGTTCTCCTTCAATTCACCGTCAATGCACACACACACACACACACACACACGGACAATAATAAAAAAATAACATATACTGTATATGCTGATGGTGTAAGCTACAGACACAAAAGGATGGAAAAGTTATGTGAAGTCGAACCAAGGGATCATAATATTATCTAGGGTGGGAGTCGTATTCACAACAGTTGACTCTCTTTTCTGTAAAGTTCGTCTTAAGTCCCAACGGTATTATACTGCCCTATTATGTAATATTAGTAGTAACATAGAGAGAGAGACAGAGAGGTATCCCTCAATTACGTACGTTCAAATACATGAACATATTGAATGGAGAGAGGAAAGCTGAAGGGATATTATCAGTGTTATATTTGTACTACTACCTCAGCAATACTACAATCTACATACAAGCATAAAGATGAGCATCATTGCTCGACATATGCCTGTCTTTCGTTCAATCTCATGTAGAATGGCGATACCAAGGTCTGATACAGTGTATAGATAGGGCCAGTTGTTATGGCTTGCCATTTGAATCGTAATAAACGGAAAGATTGACTGCTATGGAATCAGACCAGCAGCTACAGCAGCAGAATAAATACTGGCTCCTTCTGTCTACCAGCCAACATATATTCCACATTATAAAACAGCAAAAATCTTAGAAGTGGAACGCTACAATTGATCATGTTCTTCGAAATAAATAGAAATGGTGGCTACTACCTCAGCACATCCATGCATACGAAATGTACTCATTTTTATATTATTACTATGTAGGTATGCATGCAAAGTGTTCTATGTACAGCAGCAGCAGCAGCAGTGGTTCTTTCCTATTCGTTCACAAGCCAAGCTACTTACTTACTTACTTACTTAGTTTATATGCTGCTGCTCCCAGTAGATACATATTATGATAGGTAGCGAATGGTAGGGAGCTGGCTGGCTGGCTGGCTTGGCAGAGTAAATATGTGTACATGTATTAGTTGAATGCTGTGGCCTATGAAAGACAAGAATGAGTGAGTTTCCAGAACTGAGTGAGTGAACTGGAGAAAATCAGTCGCCCTTGAAAAATTTATGACTCCTAATGCCAAACGGAAATTACGTCAAGAGATATAAAACTTCTCCCCGTTTTTTACACGTGTATTTTAATCTTCAACCCTTTAATCACCCTTGAGTCCTCTTCGCTCACTCACTCACTAGAGCAAAGCAGCCCAAGCACAACAGCCAACCAATAGGTATTAGTTGGAGCTGCTAGTCAGAGGAGCACAGGAATTGAACAAATGCAAACAGACAGAAACTACTAACTATATAATATTATTACAAGAAGACCAGTCAATTCTCCGGCTCGTCGACTCGTACACACGTTTATATAAATACAGACTATGTACTGCTACTACTGTATACATTTTATATAAGTAATATAATAATGCCATGTGAAAGACATGGGAGCTATAGCTATATAGCTTGTTGTACTCTACTCGCCTGTCCATGATAGCCAAGTAAGTAAAATAAGTGTGTAGGACGAGAAATTATAATGATATGAGAGGACGAGCAGTGCGATGCGATGTTTTCTTCGAGTAATGTTCTGTTATTGCTTTTGTTGGCTTCAGTGGTTCTTGGCTAAAGTCGTCCGTGCAATCCATCTCTGTGTACATAGAATAATAATTCTAAATAGTACTACAATAATCACATACTATACTTTTGGTATATGTACACGGGGACACAGAGAGAGAGAGAGAGTCGGACTCACACTCACATACATTAGTCGCATTAGATTGGGAAAATAACACAATGGTGTGCATGGATTCGTCGTCGTCGTTGCTCTTTTCCCGAGCTCTCTGTAAGCTCCATTGATGTGTATTAGGGAATGCGACGGGCTGGCTAATGTGATTTTCCAGGCTGACTCTTTGGCTTTTTCATCCCCATCCCTCGGCTTGTCTTGATTCGCCTGTCAATACATTATTGGAAGTAAAGACCGTGCACAATCTCCCCACAGAAAAAAATCCTCTTTTTTCCCCATTACTGCTATACTTAGTTAGTAAGGAGCTGTTGCACCATCTTCCACTTTTCTAACTGAACGTGGCCAATGCTAACTTATGCGATTAGATTCCACTTACACAATGCAACAGATTTCCTAATGCAGGTATTAATCTCACATGCAGCAGCAGAAGCGGCTCCCCTGTCTATTTAGCAATTCCATCCGCCCAACTCAATAGTAGCATGCATATTACATACAGTAGACATTATGCTACTAATAGCAGTTCTTGGAAAAATAAGGGAGTACTTTTTTCCCCGCTCACTCAATCACCTTATACATACTGAGTGGTACAATAATACATATAGTAAAGCAATAAAAATCATAAATAGTTGTTCATTAGAAGAGTCAGACGGATAGCGATGAGCATACGTTGTTCCTGTTTTTTCCGATGAGTTTTCTATTGATACGGTCTTCAGCTGATTGCGTATAAAAAATTGAATGTATGGGAAGTGGATTGTTTGGTGGAGAGTTTTTTCCCTTCTTCCACTCTTTGTGCACATTTGAGTATGGGACTGTAGGACCTTCCCTTGCAATTAGCACGGGTGTAAATGAAATTTTATCGTTGCTTTACCAGTAAATGTCTACACTGTATGTATAGTCTAGTAAGTAAGAGCCAGTGTGTGAGTAAAGTGGTTATATCAGTTCTTGTAACCACTCATTTATCGCGAGATGTGGAAAAACAGGTAGCCTGTTTAAGATATAGAGCAGTGGAACAATGCGCACAGCTACAACGTAGCCACCTGTAATAATGAATGACTCCGGGTAATTACCTGCACTAATTTCTCCTTATCCATCTAATCCGTGCTTAGCTAATGCCCTGAATGCTTTGTGTGTGTGTGTGAGTAGGTTTTGTTCCTACGTATTGATCTGACCGGCTTTTTGACAGGCACTCACAATGTAAATGCACACTACATGCACATTCGGGCTAATGATGGGCACAGGATGAAAAGAAATTTCAATACGAGGCCGATACATGTCAAATTGAGCACGTAGCTGTGTCTGTACACCGAGTCATCTTCCATTCACCATATTATAAAGATATTTATAATAGTGTGTGATGCATCTGACGATAGAAAGAGTGGGTCGTTGTAGCATTCGCTGTGTGATCAAATTGTAAGGAGAAGTTTATTGGATTAGATTACATGACATCAGAGGACTAGTCGGAAACACCATCGTTCATGTTGCATTCAAAGTGCGAAAAGAGTCTGTCATGTCTGCAGGAGACAGAGATGCGAGAGGGAGAGAGCGCCGTGTGTGTGTAAATGTATTTCTGTGTATTTGTGCATATGTGTAGGTCTAGGTGCACAAAGACAGACAGAGAACATGTTGTGAATGATACAGTCGTTACGTTTACATGTGTTGTGCTTGTTCGGAGAGCAGTATCGGGAATAGGAACACTAATAAGAAAGTACAGTGTTATTGGTATGTATGTGTGTTTGAGGAAATGTGAGTGGAAGTAAGAGGATGATGATGCTGATGATGAAAGGGAAAACAGAGAGAGAGAGAGAGAGAGAGAGAGAGACGATGGGATTGAGAATGACTACTTTAGTGTGTGTTTGTGGTTCGTTTGTGTCTGTGTGTGTGTGTATTATAGGAAGTCGATTTGAAGAAGGGGAGCATCTCTGTACGTATTTACATGTGTAGCCTGCAAAGATAATAATGTGTATAGTTTGTGTGAGTGTTTGTGAGAGTGAATGGGATAGGGAGAGAGTGGAGATGAGACACAGAGAAATATGTGTAGTAAAGGAAAAGAATGGCGATGGTAGATTATTCTTGCTGATTTCGGATCAAGTTTGTTTGTGGCAAGAACATATTTATAGGACTTATGTTCGAAAGAGAGTGAATCGGATCTTGTTAATGGAACGTTTAGTGAGTGTGTAAGCTGGCTGTAGGTATTTGATGAGCTGGTGGAGTTCCAAGAAGAAAGATATACAGTGATTGGTGGTGGATATTTTTGGTGTGGAACAAATTAGTGGAGACAGTCGCCAAAATTTACAGTCGATTGACACATATGTAAAGGAGAGCGAAAGATGTAGAGAGAGATCATCTCGAAAGGATATAAAGAAGGAGGGCTTGGTATGCCAATTAAGTGAGAGAGAGACCGACACAGTCAAGTTGAAGTAGTTCTGGTGTCGGCACTCCACAATTATTATCCTCGACTCTATTTTTCGATTTCTGCTCTTCTATAGCATTAGCAACCCACGACAGTCATTCTGCTATCCATGTCCCTCGCTCCTCTCTTCTTCTTCTTCTTCTTCTTCTTGTGCACATATACCTACTAACACATACACTTTCTGTGTGTGTGTGAGAGATCCATTCTGTCCCACAAGATCCAGATGTTCCGAATCTGTTGAATAACTATTTGATGTCGACATGGATATGTATTTATAGATTTGAAACAATTTTGACTCGAATATTCTTTCTCTTCTTCTCTCAGCAGCCTTTCATTGAACGAAATGATCAATCTCATTCTCATACTTTTCTTATTCCCCGTCCCTACTCGTCTTAAACTTAATAGCATCACACACATAACAAAACAACACTCATCCATCACCCCTCGCCACTAAGTCCAAATCCTTTCCTCTCTCTCTCTCTCTCTTTTCCAAATGTCTCATTGTCGATTCTTCGACTCTTTCCCTATATAATGTATCCCTTGCTCTGTGTGTCTCATTCCCCGCTTTGTCATTATCTCTCACGACTGTCTTCCATTCCCTTTGTCTTACTTTTACAAGCCTCCAACTGCCTACCATTACAATATTGTAATATCAGTTCAGTTTGTGTCCCGATACATTGCATCCATAGGTACATACTCGGTACTACTAAATACTAGACATGGGGTAATATTGAAATGTGTCTGTGCCATGTTTCCATGTAATTGCAAGGATGGCTTCCACCAATTTCAACGCACAATTATGCATTATACGGCGAGAGCGAGCCAGAGACACAAGATGAGCCATTAAGTGGAGATATTCAGAAGAGTCACACACAGCAGTAGTCTGCCTCTCCGTCTTTTCCCTAGCTAATAGTTTGAATCTGTCTCATACTGCGACCTGCACGGATTCATATTCATTGTCTAACAAGTATCCTGTGTGATGTCCCATCTCGGCTCTTCTCTGTGCTCCTGCCGATCTGATCTATAGTGAATGGTGGTGGTGGTGGTAGTAGTGTGCTGCATGCACGCATACAATTATTATTATAGCATAACACTCTTTGTATGAGCACGAGAGACAGAACGTAATTATCATGACCTCAATGCTCCGAACTCGAATCAACTGTCTTCATTATTCCCTTTCTCATTCCTTTTTTCTCTTTAGCCACATGCACATCTTCCACTACCTATACATTCACTACATTCACTACTGCCATTAAATACAATTCCACCTTATTATTTTATTATTATTATTGTACGATGCAATTACAATGTAATTCTGTTGATGGACTATATAAGCCTTTCAATGTTATAGGTATGTACATATAAATATGCGTACACTTAAAAATTAGTTCCTACAGTAGCACACAAGAGAGTTGATACATTACTCGGAGACTTATTAATACTTGATATTATTTTGCATACAGTATTTTATTATTTTGTGATTCAGTCTGTGTTCCCATAATTATTGTGTGAACGTGTGTGCACCACTCGTTCACATTTCATTGCCAATAGAGAGCACACTGAAAGAGGCATCAGGGAAATTGTGATGGATGCTGCACATCAGCTATTCACTAATGAAATATATAAATGCCTCTGCCCTGTATATAGCACACAGTGTACACAGATACACGAGTATAGGTAGCAGTAGATAGGGATCAAGCAGTTGGCTTTTGCACATATGCACACACAGTGTTTGTGGTGGGTATCTGCACAGATCACCACGGCCCCGACAACAAATACATCCTTATACACGGGCAGAACATAAATTCTTACAATTATCTTCTCTATTAGTATGTGGCAGAACGAAAAAGTTATGTAATATTCTACAATGTTGTTCATTGTAACTATTTGCATTACATAATGACATGGCAGCAGCTATGTGTATTTTTGTGGAAAAAAACGTACACACTGATTGATGTCTTTATGAAGACTAACGCATTGCAGATGTGCTACACAGTATGTAAGTCAGCCCAAGCTGCTAGTAGAAGGTATTAAAAAACTATGTGAGAGCATTCAGAATTTTTCAAAGACAAAGATAGAGAGGTGGATTTGATTCCATGTTATGTTGTTGGGTGGCCAACGTTCTCGGCACACACACACACATACGTTGCTTATACGCATGTAATTTCGGTGTATGTACTTAAGTGTGCATTATTTGGCAATAAAAAGATGTAGTGGAGGGAATCGATGAAATTTAGTACGGAGCGCCATAGATAGTTGACAAAGTTTATGGTCAACCCAACAACGCAGAGACAAAAGAGGCAAGAAATGTGGAAAAGGGTGTGTACTGTTTGCTGCACTCATCGGACAACAAAGTCAACCAAAGTCCAATAATTCCAGTTTCTGCTTGTGCATCTCTTCCTCGTCTCTTCTCTTCTCTCAGAGCAATAGATGCACAGTCAAGCATCTCTCTGTCTGTCTCGAAGACGAAGAAGAAGGAAAGAGCAAAGAGGCGCATTACAATCAGAGATCATGAGGAGAGAAAGAGACAGTCGACACGTAGAATCTATAATGTAGTGGGTGTCTGCAAGAGTCTCTGTCTCTATCTCTCAGCAAATACTAATACTTGGTAATATGCTTTGTAGTAGGAAATAATATCTACTAGCGAGCGAGCGAGTATTGTCTCGTCGTCTCTGCGTATAAATTACTCGCAGCATTTCTATAGTGAATTAAGAAAAGGAGAGAGAGAGAGAGAGACAGAATTGATGTCGGATAAAGTAATGGCAGCAGTATACTGGTAGTAATGATGAAGAATGGGGAATGATAAATGAGTCGTGTTAGTTTATGTATAAAATGTGGATATTATGCAGTCATGGCAAATCTATATACTACACAATGTAGATATGGATGCAGCAACTCTTTGCTCAAAGTGGTAGCTAGTGGTGGTAGTAGCTCGTGGGCCAACCACGTTCTCCACATCTCTACTTACTTACAATACAGTACGACTGCGAAGGTAATGTAATTTATATATATCTGTGTAATTATTGGTAAGTAGCGATGTGCAGTGCAGAATAATAGGAATCTGCACACAAGAGCCATTACACAGGCACAGATATGACTACCATTATTATGAAGAGAGCAGAAGAATGAAGAAGTTATGAAGACAGGTAACAGATGAGATTGCGTGGACTTGGAGAGTGAGTGTTGGCTTTGGTTGAGTTGGCAGCCTCTTCTTCATCTCTCACTACTCCAACCACCACCACTACCACCACCACCACCACCACCACTTCTATATAGAGACATAGAGACGTAGAGAGAGAGAGAGACATGAGGACAGAGACAGCCAGTTGGTGGAAACGATAAGATAAATAGTATTTGGCAATTGGAGATTGCTATTGATCTTGATCAAGGAGTCGCTCACCATCTATGCACTGTGCATAGGGTAATATGAATGGGAGCACACAGATATTATGTACAGTAGGTAGTGATGGTGATGGTGGTGATGGTGGTGGTAGTGGTGGTAGGTAGGTTGTAGGCTGTGAGATGAGATGTGAGATGGACCAGAACGATGGGCAAATAGAATAGGTATTGGTTGCTATTATGCTAAGGAGCGCCAGGTAGTGGCTGTGAGAGTCTATGAAGATGAAAGGATGGTCTTGTGAGGTGGGAGTGGATGATGTGACTCCTTGGGCGGAATACGTTTGTTTTGCCGCTGCACGTTGGCATTATCAGTCTGAGTATGGTCCATGATGGTCTTGTAATCGCTTGTATTTCTTGGTGGACTGACGCTAACTCTTTTCGGGAATCACTCCTTTATGGCTGTATCCTTATAATCTGTGCATTTCACAGAAACATGGAAGCATTACGGATGATATGAATGGAACATCGAGGAGGCGGCTCATTAGTACCTCAGAGTGATCTGCACAATACTCAACCATCCACTGTACTCTTCTCTGCTCCTTTTCTATAATCAGCTTCGTAAATACGTACATAGTGTACATAGAGATCTATTGGTCTTCGACTGTCACTGTGCACTCGACCAACTCGACTCTCGGCCCTCTACAATGTCAGATGGGATATGCATATTATTATTATTATTGTTATTATTACATATTACATATTATGGTCGTAAATAGTTCTATAAGCTGTGCATATACGTATCTGTGGCGGCCACAACTGATTTAGTTGGACTTTTAGTTCATGCACGTAAATGAGTATTCATAATGGAATCGTTATTTGTTGTTGTGCTGTGTATGTGTGTGTGTGTGTGAGCTCTGAGTGACTGAGGTTGGGCAAATGGATGCAGAGTGAGAGCAGTTAAAAGATCTTTCTATGGGTATTTCTATGTATGTAGTTATGAGAGTGATTGTGGAATTATTATGCTAAGGCCCAATGTCTAATGTGGTGACTGACTGAGCAGAGTGAGTGAGACGGGGCCTCTCCATGCAGCCACAGTAATTTACTGACAATGAGAGTGAACATATGAATCCAGTCAATAGTTTTCCTACACATTGGTGCAACGACTCTTGTCTGTCTGTGAGTCACACGGTGAGCATTTGGGATCTGTGCAGCAGCATATAGATACATACAAGTGGTAAGGTGGTACGTCAGTGAGAGGCTATTGTAATCGTTATTATTGGTGGGGAAGGAGAAGATGATGAAGAAGATTCGAGGCAAATGTCTTGTGTGTCTTATTCATTTCCTTCTTCATCTACTATGTATCTATCTATATGCTGCATGCATTGTGTGGCTGGTGGCAGCAACAATCGGTCAGCAATAATGGGCGATCTATGAGGGAAACGACTAGTTTTGTGGATTTGACTGTGTCACAGTGTCCGTGTGCAATAATAAATGTAATACAGTGTTTTGTATGGTTGTGTGATGGTTGGCCGTGTAGTATTGTTGTTTTGACAATTTCTTGGCTCTATGATTTCTTGTCATCTGCTGTGTACCAGTGAGCAAGCAATGTGTATGTTGTACTATGTTGTAGCGTGTGGTTTTTGAGAGAGGGGAATATGATACGATATGGGATTGCCATTAGAGTGACTGTGACTGACTGACGTTTGCGGAGGATTGTACAATCAAGAGTAATTTACATGAAGGATTGTGATGCGATAATCGTTATTTATTGAAATGGGAGTTTTTGATGGTAAGTTGGCTTCTTCTTGATTCTCATTGGCATCCCAGCTTGTAGAGTTGTTGCTCATAAGTTGAACAACTTGACAAACCCTTTTGAATGTAAATTTGGTAGTTAAAGGTGGACACACAATATCCTCATAAAGCGTATAGTTATGAGTCAAGTTAACGACTTGGAAAAAACTCTCTGGGGCCCTCTGGGGAATATCGTAGCCTTTTTTTGTCTGTGTACTTTGTGGATGAGGAGAATTAGGAGTCCCTCTCTCTCTATTAATGCTTTAAGACCAGAACTTGACCAAATGTTCTCCTGAGAAGAGCCAACATCAGCAGAAAAACTATAGAGCCATTACTGTGTCATAATAATATTCATATGATAGTAATAACATTTGACATTATGAGAGTCATAAGTTACACTCTTACATGGAAAAGGTGAACCGACACTTTCCTTTTAAGACAACTACGACTGTTCGAGTATCCGACTCCTTTGACTCACATTATCGTAAGATTAATATGCGAATGTACTACAAGACAAGACGTTCTCACAGAGACGTGCCTTCTCACTCTTCGTGTACTTATTACCAATCTCCATTACCACCACTACAACAACCACCACCACCACCACTACTACTACCTATACTAAATACTACTACTACTACTACTGTTGTGGCCAGTATTTAGCGCTGAGCACCTCCAATGCTTGCATGTACAAACAACTCCACAAATACTCGCACAAAAGAAATCCATGGTCTATGAAGAGTCGCTGAGCTGATCTGAGCTTCTAAGTAATAATAATGGAGCCTCCTCTATAGTCACATAATGTTTATATAAAAAAAAATAAAAGTATATATGAAATAACATACGGGGAGATCAATTGCTTCACTAATGCCAGTCTATGTCTCTTTCTGTTTCTTCTTCTCACTTTGAATCCGATTTTTATCACGTCCATCCAGAACTGGGCATTCCGGTAATCGTAATGGGTTTTTGCTCTGCTTATTGTTCAGAGGTTGGCCGGGCGCAGTTGCTTACAGCTTTAACATGAACCTTTATGCTTCAGCACTCCACAACAAGGGAGAGCATCCAGAGTGCAGAGTCGTTATATGGATTACTAATAGGACACACTACATGACCTCTGCATAACAATGCAATTGCATTCTCTTTATTGCTAGTAGTACATACTACATTGGAGATGGAGAAGGAGAAGACTTGCTTTTATTATTTTAGGCTTATCCGGTCATAGACACACAGAAACAGAGGGAAATACCTGAGAGAAGAGCATCATTGTTCTATTAGTCGCTTAAGTATTGGTGCTCTGTGGGCTTTGGATTGGGATGCGAATGCGATGCGAGTCCAGTGAGTGTGAGTGTAGGCTAGTCACGTTGTTGACTGCTTTCAGTGAGCTTGTAGGCTGTTGTTCGCCTCTTGTCTTGAGTCAATCTGCCCATTTCACCGTTCTACTTTAACAACGCCACTGTACAAATCCATCATCTGCGAAATCTCCATCTTTTCCCACTTAATAGTTGGAAGTTCGGTCGGTCGGAGCGACGAAAGGGGAGCAATACATGCGATAAAATGCATACAGAGAGTTTTTACACACGGCCAGCCCGTATATATTTATAATTAATTGCAAAAGTAGATCTATATTCGTGTAGTTAGGATTCTTAGTTCCTGTGGCTACTTTCTGTATTATTACATATGTGAAGAGGAGATCTTGCAGAATTAGCCTGTGGCAGTACAGTGAACGAGTGCAACAGGAGACTTTAGTACTTTGCAGATTCTGTGGTGGATGTGCTTTTTGTGAAAAGGTAGGCTGCGAATCTGTGATTATCTGTCTATAATCTGGATGTTTGTGTTTAGTCTAGTGTGTCTGTTGTTGGCAATGAATACTTAATATAAATACCGAATCATTCTTATGTTCCTGTCTTCTCGCACTTTCCTCACAGTGTTACATGGGAACGAACCATCTTATCGCTCCTCCTAAACAACAAAGCATACAAAACAAACCTATTAAATGCATTACATACATACATACACCTTAGAATAGAATGCAGCTATGGGATCTAGACGCTTATTTATATATTCCCCTTCAAAAACCTCGAGTAGGGTATAATTAATCATATTTATCTATATCTCTTTGTTGTGGCGTATGAAATACACTCAGCATTGTACGTAGTACTACTTTACTTTATGTTTGTGCAGCCAAAATCCATATAATCTACAAATAAGGCAGTTATTAACTGTTTGTGGAATTAAAAAGAAATGAATTATTACAATTATTCGTTCTATTGTCATGTGAGATTGAGGAGAAATAAATTGTATCAGTCAGTCAGTGGCCTGACTCGATCTCAACTCTGTTTTTAAGGGATGCAGTGAAGCTGATCGGGTGAGCTCACTGTGGAAAGTACAAGTCTGTATATTGTATGTAGACGAGTATGAAGCGCCTACTTTTAGTACTACTACCTGCAACATTACATAAATTAGGTAACAAAGTAGCATAAATTGCAACGTATAGAAGACACAATAAATTCCATTAGAGGAATACCACACAGGGCACTGATCACATAATATTGCGAGCATGGAATTATTTATTAGCGTGCCTTGTTGCAAAGAAATGCAATATCTGAGTGAATCCATCTACCTATAGTAGTAGTAGTAGGTATATTGCATGATGCTTTGTTTTGCCTATGAGCTTATTACGTATGTATTTGCGTCGAATGGACTTTCGCTGCTGTGAAGCCAATGATTTTTACATGCTGGGCCCCTAACATACATATGTATGTTATGGGCCACATGCACTATGTTCTGTTAGCATAGGCATGTATGCATAAAAGATTTTATGAGGTGCACTACGACGTGTGATGTATATAATACCTACGTGCATTCAGCAAAGTATATGTATTATATGTGGAATGGTAGACAATAATATAATAAGAGGGAAAGGCAAAGAGCGAACAATAAGAAGCCAACCGATGTTAGCAAAGTAGTTTCAGTGGAGATCTTCAGATTCAGTACATTTTGTAATCAGCACTAATTAAAATAAGGGGCCTTCAAGCCTGAATCGTTCAGCCGAGTTACGTATGTTGCACCAACAGAAAATATATAGCCAGCAGTACCGTCCACATGTACCATACACAGCACAATAGACGAATATTATTATTATGTGAAGTGCGCAGAGTAAACACGGAGCCTCGTACCCATACACACAAATACACAGGGAGAGTGGTGCTGGTGATGCAGTAAAAAAAAGTTGAGCTTAGCATGAGCGAAGCGTACTAGAGCAGGGAAAAATCATCAAGTGGAAATTGTGCAGGTACGAGTGGTTGAGGTTCATTTCCTCCTAGCTGCAAATCAGTTTTTTCTATTGGGATTATCTCCTGGATATATCTTGATTAGGTAAATCGGTTTGGTTCAGTTCAGGAACGGAAATCCTGTGTAATAACTCCAAACCTCCGCGAGCAACAAAAACTGTTATCAATTCAATTGCTATTACAGATTTCTTCTTGTGTGACCGTTAACGTCATTCTCCCAGCTCTCCACGTACAAAACTCCAAACAACAACCAATACTCCCATGCACAACAGAAATCCTACTACATACATACATACAACAAAGCAACATGCACCAAACTCTCCCTCTGTACTATTACTAATACATTACCAACTAATATACGAAATTATTTACTAGATAAATACATACATATGGTGGAATTTTTGTTGATGCTCAGACGTAATAAAATATACTAAAAACAAATCTATTTGGCTCACTGATTCTGACTGCGTTCCCAGCATTCTCTGAAATATCTGCTTAATATGGACACGTAATTTTAGCACCATGCACCTTGTAATTCATGGCGTGTACACGGGTGCAGTGCTGGGCTTTGCCACTCTTTCTACTTGTAATCAGATAGGAATAACAGGCAATAATATTTTGGCCCGATTATAACTACAATAGTACACTGCTGGTTTATTTAGCGGCCATAGTACAACGCACTTAAGAAAAAACCGTTGATAACTAGATACATTTAATGTACGTACTGTGGCGGCTCAGTTTTTCGTATAACGTGCCGTGTCCCAGTGTCGCCTCTAATGTACTTTCTTAATGCCTGTGTACACAAATGCAATTACTACTCAAAAGACTATTAACTAGTGGCCAGTATGTGTGGACGGTATTTTTTTGTCTACGCTGCGCACACATTCTTATTGCTGTTTAACTGTAACTGGTTGTTCTTGCTGTTTCGCATTACAAATGGTATTATTTCGAATCTGGCCAACTTTCTTATTAGCTGTCTCTGCTAATTGACTCTCGGGTTTGGAACAGCACAGCCGAGAGAAGAATCCCACATCTCTGGTCGAGTGCAGATTACACTGCAGCAGCAGTGCAGTAAACACTTTTGTAATCGTGTACTGTACATATAATGTGAATACGAGTAGTAGGTATAGTGCGATGCACATGTCTACAGGCTGATATCAATTTGTTGCTATACTAATTGTAACTAGGAGTCTATTAGTAATCCTAGTCACTGGAGAGTGCAATCTGTGCAATATCTTCAGCTACAATTACGATTGGGGCTTCAAGCTGAAAATCTGGTGTCTTATTACCGAGCAATAGACGAGCACTAAGTGAGCACAGATAGGCTCAAGATACGCACACACAGACACAGAGTGCACTGTTTATAATGCTCATTTATTATTACATATATCTGTGGTGAGTGAATAGGAAAAAGTGCACACACAGTGCAGATCTGTTGGTGGTGCTGAAGACCATTAGCGCCAGCCAACATGTGTTATCCTGTATATAAATATATATATAGTAATATGTGTGGAAGACGAAGGCAAGAAAATATGAGGTGTCTCACTTCTGAACTTAGATAATGTACTGTAAGGATGCTTTACGATAATTCTGTAGTGTGTAGTTATCCGTAGTGCTGTGATAATTGGGTTCGTTGTAGTAACACTTATAAATATACACCATTATTATAAAACATGATATGAAATGATTGTGATTTTTGTGACGAGTCCGAGTGGATTTTTATATGGCTTACTATGGTTTATTCTCTCCTGTTGTTGAAGGCAAGGAAGGAAGCAGCGGAACATTGTCCTCGTCGTTTCGGTGCGAGGACTCTGGAGCAGAAGATCGTATAGCTCACATTTTATCTGAAGCCAATCAGGCTCTGCAGCGAAACCACAATCCCAATAATAGTGGGAGCAATCATGATTCCATTTGTGATGAAAATGCGGGTAGCAAATCTCCACTGAGCAACAACAACGGGTGTAGCAATAACGGCCAGTGTCCACCTTCCCCGTCGGGCTCCTCCAGTCGTGACCGTCGGCTCAGGAAGTACGAAAACGATGATATCTCTCAGGAGCAGGTCGCTCGCATTTACCAAGAGGAGTTGGCGAAATTGGTCGGCATCAGACTACCACATGGTGGAAGTCCAGATGCGGACCCAAGAATACCCAGAGAACACTTCCAGAGGTGAGTACACCTTTCCCAACTGCACTCCAACACACCTACATCCATACATTATACATTATATGTACTTTATAGTATACATACAAGTGCATCTATAAAGTCCTTTAAGGATGTGCTATGCTGCTGCACAAACAAAAGCTGCCCAGCAGCTACCTCTGGACGATACAGTAATGAGGTGGCATTTTATAACATTGAGTGACGCTCGCGCCGCGCTCTACACACATGCACACACTGTGTATTAGTATTGCGTAGTACAAGTTAGTGTTTTAGCACTGAGTGAGTGCACACTGTGTGTGTGAATGCATTTTTATTCTCGAAAGAGAGTATAAATGTATGTAAGCATCGCTCATTACTCGACCTGGCAACAAAACCACCTTCATTTGCCTTCACTCAATAAGCTGCTCAATTGGCATGGTCCACAGACAACAGAGAGGAGACTGTTGCACGCATTCCTCTCTATATCTCAGTGTTGCTCACATTTTATTACTTCACTAACTCTACGCTTTACGGGTTTACAATTTACATTTTATGTTCACTCTTAACTTATGGTCAGAAGAGGAGAAAAATCTTTCCAACTCCCATCAACAAATAAACAACCAGCCAGCCACAAACGAAAGTCTCTCCCGAGACACACACTGTTTGTTTTCCTAACGATATAAATGTACATATTACATATAGTAATATTAACTGGCTGAAAATATTTTAATCGGGCTCCTTTCAACATCAGATAGAGGAACGCTCGTGCATGGCTTCTACATCCATAAAGAGCAGCTTGTAAGTGGTAAATAATGGTCGGGGGTGGTGGCACGGTCTCAGTGCCAATTTTGCAGCCCCAACTTTCAAAGCGCGAATAATGCATAATGAACAAAACAAGAAGAAAATTTTGTCTAACAAGAAGTTTTTCTGAATTTTGTTTCTTTTTGGTCCAGCTTGCTGTTTCCTCATTTGTTTGGTGGGTCTCTGCTGGAGCGGGAGGACATCAGAATGGCCCTTGATGCGTACCACCGAGAGCTGGCCAAGTTGGCAGCCTCTACCTCGTCCAGTTCACAGTCTCACTTCCCTCCTCCTCTCTTCCATCCAGGTGCACCTATTCCAAACGGACTAAGTGGCGCTCAAGACCTTTCCATGCCTAAAAGACTCTCACCACTAGATACTACAGATTCTGAAGACAAGGTGAGTGTACACACAACAACAGAGCAACATCATCAAATTAAATTCCAACAAATAACAATATATTTATTATATAATATATCTTCCACGTAATTGGTAGCTACACACGGAACGTAAAAGTAATTGCTACATATTGTAGATAAGTTAGTCATGTAGCAGTTACTTTATGGCTTCAGCAGCTCTATTATTATTGCACTTCATATAGATCTATCTACTAGAAGCGTGTACGTCTTTGTCTGTCTGTCTGTCTGTCTGTCCGTATTGACTCACAGCGGATAGATCGCATTTATTATCTAATAATGTTCCGAATGGAAAAGCACGAATTGATAAATACACACACACGGAGAGAGATTAGCTGTACGGCGAAAGAGAATGAATGCAGTGAGCCACGAGAAGAAAGAAACTGGCCGCTCTCTGCGTCAGAATGTCCGATAAATTTTAGTATTTGGTGATCTCTATGTGTTGTGTGTGTATTCGATTGTGTGTGCATCTTCTTGGTCTTCCTCTGTTTCCCTTAATGTACTAATGGGTGTTTACTGATCTGACAGAGAGTTATTCATGGTCCGTGAACTTTGTTCATTTGTTGTTGCACAGTTAGACAAAGAGGAGAGCAGCGAAGTGATGAGGCATGTGGGCAGTGCTTTTTCCTTGGTGAGGCCTAAAGGTGGTGAAAGCAATTCGGGTGCGGCGTCTCCTCTCAACTCCATTCTGCCCCCCTCTGGAGCTGATGATACGTCCAATGCTTCTCCGCTTCAACGGATGGCTTCCATTACCAACTCTCTTATTTCTCAAGTAAGAACACAAACTGCTACAGAAACACCTTATTTACTTTTTCACACTACCCCTCCCACACCCCATCCCCCCACTTTTGATTAATTATATCACGTCAATTTGTCTCACTCTGTGTTAATACATACGTTCAATTTTTTCTATCTTTTTACAGCCAACTGCTCCATCCGTGTCGTCGCCAAATCAGCGTCCACTTAAAGCTGTTCTTCCTCCAATCACTCAGCAACAATTCGATCAATATAATAACCTGAATACAGAAGATATCGTTCGAAAGGTACGAGTAGCTCTATTATTCAACCCCCCTCGCTCTCTCTCTCTCTCTCGATGCGTGATTTTGTGTATGTGTTTGCTCTTTTGGGGAAATGTGAAAGGAAAGTGGAGAGGAGAATGGGAAAAGGGTGAAATGATGCTGCGATAGTCGTGGTTATGTTTTATAGAGTTTGAGCAAAGCGGGGAGAGAGGGGCATGTTTTATGTGTGAAAAGTTTTGGAGACTAATGTCAAGTCATTGATGTGGTTTTATCAACAGGTAAAAGAACAGTTGAGTCAGTACTCGATCTCGCAACGACTATTTGGAGAGTCTGTCCTGGGCTTATCTCAGGGATCTGTAAGTGATCTCTTGGCACGACCCAAACCATGGCATATGCTAACTCAAAAAGGTCGTGAACCGTTCATTCGTATGAAAATGTTCTTGGAGGACGACAATGCCGTCCACAAGCTGGTCGCCTCTCAGTATAAAATCGCCCCAGAGAAACTCATGAGGACTGGCGGCTACGCCGGCAATCCCTGTAAGTTTTTTCCTACCTCCTTCTTCTTCTTCTTCTTCCGCTGTCTCATTCAAAGCTACATATTAACATATAATGTGCACTGTCATGATGAAATGCCCGCTTTTATTATATTATTACGTTAATTCTCATTTCATTCATTTCTCGCTTCCTTACGATGGGAACAAGTATCCCTCTTAAGTACATAGTACACTAATGTATTTTTACTTCAATCGTCTTTTAAAGTGAATGAAAAGCGTTTTCAGACGCTCAAATGAGAATTATTAGGCATTCGTTGTTACATTGTGCGATCAGGAATTGCATGTAAAGGTTCTCGTGTGGTTGGTTACATTTCAGCCCCAGTGACTGCAGCCAAAGCCCCAGCAAAGGTGGCAGAGCTTCCGAAAAGTTTGGAAACGTCTCCACTGCCACTCCCTCCCCCTCCACCACCTATAATCCCCCCACCACCTCAAACGAATATTCTACCGATGGGTCACGATCTGATAAAAAGGTCAACCTCATCCTCGAAAGACAGTGCAGCTGCCAGTCCAGTAATGCTCACTCGACCAACTCCCGGCGGCTTACCACAGCAACCGAGCGTCTACGAAATGGCAGCTCTCACTCAGGATCTTGACACGCAACTAATCACTACCAAAATTAAAGAAGCCCTTCTTGCCAATAACATTGGACAAAAGGTTCGTGTGCTTTTCCCCTATCTCTCCTATCTAGTAAGTAGCACTAAGTATATTTATTTTTTCCCGAGCTGCCCTTTTACTCAGTAGTTTTGTGGTTGAAAGTATTATATTTCCCGTCGAAAGCCAATTGACTTGTCACTGGAACTTCCTCCATTAGATCCAAAGCGTCCCACAACCGATTACCCTTTCGATTTACGTTTTTTTTCTCACCCTCTTCGATTTTCGTTGTTTGTCCGTGTATGTGTAGATATTTGGTGAGGTGGTTCTTGGTCTCTCGCAAGGATCGGTGAGCGAATTATTATCAAAGCCGAAGCCCTGGCACATGCTTTCAATCAAGGGGCGAGAGCCGTTTATCCGAATGCAACTGTGGCTGGCGGATCCTCTGAACGTGGAGAGACTGCAGCATTTGAAGAACGAGCGGCGAGAGGCGAATAAAAGAAAGCGCGGATTGACTCACAATGCATCTCCACTGGAGGCTTACACATCAGGAGCTCAAGGGTCATCTGATAACTCGAATGACTCCCCTAATGACTCCTACAGCCCAGGTAGCAGTGCAGCCGCTCCTCCCAGTAAAAAGCAAAGGGTGAGTGTGAGTTACATCGATTTTTATCTCCTATTGATAAGTCAAACTATTTGATGTAACCTGTCATGTCAGACAGAGTTACGGCTCGCTTCCTCTCTCTCTCTCTCTATCTCTCTTTTTCTCTCTTTCTCTCTGTTGCTGTACACGACATAAGGGTTATTATTATTAATGGATTTTCATTTTGACTGACGATGTCTACACAGGTACTGTTCTCGGACGAGCAGAAGGAAGCTTTAAGATTAGCCTTTGCACTAGACCCGTACCCGAATGTGTCTGCCATCGAGTTTTTGGCGAGAGAATTAGGTTTGTCATCCAGAACAATTACAAACTGGTTCCACAATCATAGAATGCGGCTAAAGCAACAAACATCATCTCCTCTCGTACAAGGTACGTACCATTTGCCACCAGCACAGCAGACAAGATGATATAGAATTATTGTTATTGTCGCCACAAAAGTTTATGTGCATTTTAATTGGAAGCATGAAATTGACTTTGGCAACGGTATTTCTATCTGTTTCTTTGCAGACACGTCAATGTCGTCGCAACCATTTGATCCCGTACAATTTCGTCTGCTGCTCCACCAACGACTACTCGAACTCCACAAAGATAAATTCCCGGTGCTCCCGTTCTTAGGCCAATCTAGTAGCTCACACGGCATGGAGGAAGGACTTGACCTCACTGTCAGCAACACGGCGTCTCGAATACACTCTGATAATGAGGACGATTTCTTTGAAGATGTGGAAGATGACTACGATGACAATGAGGTAAAAATTATGTCTCCACTTCACATTCCACACTCTAAAATTTATATTTAGCTGTCTATCTGTATACATATACATATATACAATGCATATATAGGAAATTATGGATTTTGTAAAGCAGATAGTAAGTACTCGTTCAGAGTACACACTTGAACAAATTGATCTCTGTGGCTGTAGCTTTATATTTATTATTTTTGTAATGATGCTCACAGGGAAGTATTGCAAGCGACGAATCAGGTGAATCCACAGGAAGTAAAAATATGCGGAGAAAGCGGAAACAACCCTCCAAGTCCATTAGTTCGCAGCCCACGAGGACTGCTGCACAAAGTAAGTACATGGTTCTCTCTGTGTGTGTTTCTCCTGTAGGGCTTTCCTTTCAGTCGGTAGTTATTGAATCTATGTTGGCTCTTGATTACAATTCACAATTACAATGCTCACTCACAATAATCAGTACTTGCTATGTATATTAAGTATATAAAGTGGTAGTAGCGGTCTTTTGATGCAATAAAAATGAAATAATAATAATAATAATGCATTGTCGCTGTTGTTGCAAGTGGACTTATGCTGCATGAGTGAACATTGTACGAGTGCTGATGAGCAAGTAGCGTAGAGAAATCTTGACTTATTACGGAACTATATAGAAGTTGTAAAATAATTTTTGCAGACAAAAGTGGAGGAGCGTGTGGCTCGGGGTCCTCTCGAAGAAAGCCGGTAGCTCCGCAGTGGTTCAATCCATCGTGGCATGATGACTCGGATGATGGAGATGAAGTCCTCATCAACGGAGTGTGTGTCCTTCAAAACCCTTTGAATTACGGTAAGGGGGTAAACAAAGAAACGTTGAGGGTGGAGCCCACGTCGCCCGCAGAGTCGCAAAAGATGCGTTTCAAAACGGAGCCAGAGGAATACTCGACGACGGCCGGCAAAAGTGACGAAGAAACAAACTCCGAGGAGCTAAAGCTAAAGAATCAACGGACCAAAGTTACAGGAGACAGCGCACAGGAAGACGAGCTCGACGACGGAAGTCACAAAGGTGGTGCTGACACGAAATCTATCAAACTGGAAGTGGACGATGCCGGACTCAGACAACTTTGCGGCGGCGGCGGCAGCAGTGCAGACTACAAGAGTGACAATGAAGACACGGAATGAAAGAAATTTCAGTCCTCCGCGTCCTCCGCGCCCTTTAGTCGCTCACACTGCGAACGTTCTTAAATTAGAAAGTGATTTGCACTAAGATATACAAAAGAGAAGAGAGAAAAAAACTATAAAGGAGGGGACCGCCTCCTCCTCCTCTCAATAATAATAATAATCTCCTCTCTGTCTCTCTCTCTCTCTCTCTCTGTACTACTCTGTATCTCTCGCTCCTGACCGCGAGTACAGACGATGTTCACCCTCTCTCAGAGTCTTTTTACATGGCCAGTGTTTCCATATATAAGTTAACCCGCGATGAGACGGTATCCAAATAGTTAGGTGAGCCTTCTGAGTGCAATGTAGTTTTACTAATATTGACTGACACAGAAGCGAGCGTTAAAATTGAAAACATGTCAGTTCACACACACACACACACATACAAACACACAGTGCATAGGTTACCAACGAGTCGTCAAAAATTGTTTGCTGCTGCGGACCGGCACCGAAAAATCAATGGAAAGTTGAAAAACAGGAACTAAAAAAATCTAGCTACATAATATATATATATACTACATATAGTTACAGAGCTAGACACAGACCGTTGATAGTTCGGCCAGCAGACCAGGCAACGATGACAGCGACAGACTCTGCTCGGGTCTCTTCTCTTCAAGATTTATACACAGAAACACATACACAAACACAATGCTCTAATAATAATACTAATGATGATGATGAAGAAAAAAACGAACCAGAAACTTTCACATACGGTCTTGGCGATCATTGCCCCGAAGTTGTAAGATATTCTCTAGCTGTTATATATTATATAATGGTAGCCCAGTCGAGAGTGCGTTCTGTTTGGATTCATTTGCTACGTAAACATAATAATAATATTAATATTATTATATACATAAATTTCAACGATCACCACCATTTTTGATTTACAGGCTGACTTGCATTCGTCGCGTGTACTCTCCGTGAGCACAGACAATGCAACGTTATCTGATTTTGTGATATTCATGACTTTACCCGTAGACGTTAGTCGGATAGACAGAATAATAGTAATAGCATAAATACTTACTACTTAAAAACTTAGTTATATTGTTATTATCATTATTTAATTATCATTATTATTATTATTATGACTAGAGCTCTGTATAGCTGTACGGTACGTACGTACATCCGTAGTGGTAGCCGACTTTTAGCGGTAATCATTTTAAATGCATAAATCATTCATCATACAATACTATGATTCTAGTTATTATGTAATTTGTAACAACGATGTCAATATTTCTGTTGTCTAATTTGTGATGGAAATATTATCCGGTGAGTGTGTGACTATTATATATAGATATATATATTATACTTGATTGTAAGTACATATACACACTTGTAGTAGATCATCATCCCGTGAAAATATCTTTGCTACCAATATTGCTGCTAGTATTGATAATCTTATTAGTATTATTATTATTAATTAATTATTACTATGCATAAGTACGAGCACCAGTTGCTGTGTATATTATTATACGTACGTGTCAGCCTTAAAGAATTGTGTCTGTCATGTTTACAACATTAGTATTGTTAATTATTATGTATTTGTTATATATACGAGTAGTTATTATTATATGCAAGGGCGGAGGGGGGAGGAACTGTTGTCCTCCTTCGCCAATCATACCATTACGATAGTTATCCAACTTGAATCGATTGTATACAATATGTGAAGTTACCCTGACTGCATCCTGACCTACAACAGCTATACTTTTAATATTATACATAAAATACACAAATTACGATGATAGTAATGTAAAAAAATATCGAGTCCAGTCTCAGCTCCACAGTCCGTGTTCGCACTCTTTTCCCTCCATTTTAATTCTTCTCTCTTACGTGTATACTTAAAAAGAAATTAATTGTCTAGCCAACAAATAATACGAAATTGCACTACCACACAGGTACGTTTTTTAAAAAATGCCTCCACTCACCAGTATACTAGTGTGTATAGAAAAACAATACGTGTCCACCACTCACACGCAACAACATCAACGGTCAGTAGTCAGTATCATTGTAGGAATTTTAAGAATACACAAGAGCCAGATAAAAAAAAACACGACTCGCATCTTGTTTGTTTTCGCACCTCTCCTCCAGAGCAACAGCCTTGTCTTTGTGTCAGCAGTCCTTTGTCATTTTGAATGTGGTGCGCAATAATTATGGATAAAATTGCACGTGTCGTACTAAACTCAAAAATCCATCCTTCGCCTTTCGTATAAAATATTTATTATTGTTCTCATCGACATCGACGCTACAATTATAATAAGGACAACCTTTTTAATAATCAACCTAAAAACTACCTGTGTACTTCCAATCATTCTATATATTATTATATATATTTAAATCTGCATTTCAATTTTTTCCTATCTCACTTTCTGACTCTCCGTATATGATTATATAGTAGGTAGTTTCTAGTAGGTCCGTTGTCCGTGTGTATTTACGTCATAGGAAAATTGTGTTTTTTTAGAAATGCACAATTTTTCTATGTATTTACGTAATATATGTGTATTGTTGTATTATTATGATTGTCATTTTTTTTGTCGTCGTCACAACCAGCTCTAGTATCCACAATCCAATCCACCTACTCTCTATCAGTATTCCACTGACGGGGCTGTAGAGCAATTTTGTATTAACATTTGGTCTCCTCCTCTGTCGAACGAAACCCGATTGCACTTTATTGTTCATAATCATATCTTAAGGATACAACTAATATATATACAAGATAATCATAATGTTGTTATACGTACTAGTAAGTACTACTGTATTTAGGAGTAGTAGTCCTCGTTATTATACTGATTCCAATTCAAATAATATTATTACTATTATCATTATACATTTATAATAGTCACAAAGAAAGAATATTGAACCACACACACACAAACACACACACACAATACAGTGTGCCCTTTGTCTTTGTCTTCAGCGCGTCGTCGTCATGTAAAGTCAGTCTAAAACGTGTACATCTTCATTCTTCTCTGAAAAAACAACCGTAGCCTTCCTATACATAATATACTTACACTATTACATAATACTTTAATTAACCAGAAAATTATTTATTGTATCTTAATTCTAAGCTATTTCATTCTCTATCTTCTATCTCCACCAAATATTTAATAACACGAACAACACTCATGAAATTCTATCAAAGTAAAATATACACGTTCTACGTACTGTTGTTAATGTGGCACGGATGCGTAAAATATTTTATTACTACTCATTCACTCGATCTCATCACATAAAATTATTGTTTTTAACTTGATCCCACTTAAACAACACTCACGTTCGCATAATATTGCTGAGAATTATCCCTGTGCTATTTTTTTTGCTTCTCTGAGAGCTGTGTAATAGGAATGAATGTTGACTAAGTGCTGGTATCCCACCGAAACGCTCGCAAGAGAGAATGATCTGTGTGCAAACCTTCAAGGTTCTCCTTCAATTTTTCGACTTCACTTTGTAATGTAGAGAGTTTATTTATTAATTTAGATAATTCGCTCACTTTCCTGCACACAGCCGAACACAGACACACGCACACGTCCACACAGATCTAAAACTTTCATCTCCATAATCATTAGCCATAAATTCTCATCCTTCCAATTCTTAAAGTGACAGTGAGTGAGGACAAGTGAATTCATAGAATATTTACATGGATGATCGAGTGATTGTGTGTTATAAATAAATAGGGGACTCATCTTTTGTGAACAGTACACAGAGTACGATGATGCGTGAAACAGAGCCACATTTTACTGTCCACCACCAAAACACAGGCTACTACAAAATATAATATACATATACGGTAGATTTATTTATCAGTGTTCCACTATATAATAATATGTATTTGTGACACAGACACAGAAACGTAAACAAAAGAAGAAACCATCAGCAAACATTATTAACGTTATTCTCTAATATGCTTCCATGTTGCTCAGTTCTATTTATCTATCGTTGTCTCGTTAGTACCAGTTGATGATAATCTCAGATTTCTTACTTGATACAAATACTATTATTATTGTATACAATATATAATATTATACTTATATTATTATTATGCTTAAATGATAAAAATATGTATACGTATACCGTAACGAAAATTATCTGCATATAAACAGCAGTGGACTACCTAAGTGTACAAGTTTTTTGAATATTCATTAGATACAAAACTGATAAATGAGTTGAGATGATATTGTGCCAATTTGTCCTTTGCTATTAATAATCACACATATTAGCACTTTATTCTTAATATCATGCCGAATCCAACAACGTAACACGTATACTTTATTGCATTACATTACACACAGAACCGTATACTTCCTCTGCGTCCTTCATTGGCAAGCCAAACACCATAATAATATTCTAATATACTTATATCCCTAGCTGTATAAATCAAATCAAATCAATCTACCGTTAATTTTTCACAGCTAAATAAATTATCCTCTGAGAACCTTATTAACACACATGAACAGTTGCATACACAAACACAGAACATGTTTCAGTTTATGTGTACTTATAATTATGATATGATCAAAAATGTATTTACACTAACTACCAAGAAATCCATCTCAATGTGTTATGCTCATGTGGTCAGGTCACACATATATTATTATGATACACGTCTTTTTTCTTCGTCCATACGGTTTCATTTCAATGGGGATACAGTTTTAAAAAATCATTAGAGCGTTGTGATGCCTTTAAATATTATGACTACAAAAGCATAGTTAGTGATTAAGGTTATAGACATTTTAGCACACATTTTAGTACACATACACACACATACGTATACATAAACACAGAACAGAGAGAACTGTCTTTGATACTTTTACCTTGTTGCTTCTGAATGTGTTATTTTTGTTATTATTTTTGACTGGACGTAGTTTCAAAGTCATTTTGGCGCATGTAGTCGCGTATTCCTTTTTGTACTCAAATAGTAAATAGGTAGCTTTTTCTTAGCGGTGTAATTGTACAGCAGCAGAAGACAAGACAGCCAGAGGTGCTACAGTTTTAGAGATCTTAAGGTTCCCCATATCGCTTCGTCATAATTCACACTGGCGAATAATTGACAAGAGATTAACATGGTACAACCGGTACAACATTCGAAATAAGCAAAGGCAATACGACAAGATTTGTCACGTATAAATAGCTACCTTTGTTATTACTAAATACTACGTAAATAATGACGACTTACTATCGAATATTTAATTTTGCATTGCTACTACCGTTCCTCCGGTGGGGGGTAGAGAATTTTGAGATTCATTATGAGCAACATAAAAGACCAAGAATAACAACCAGATTAAATGTCATGTTATTTCTACTTTTACTACTACTACAATACAATGAACAATGAATTGAGAATAGAAAAGTCTTATTTAATTATTATTATTATGCATTCATTTTCAGTGACAATTTATTATCAATCTTATTATCACGTAAGACAAGTTACCTAAAAATTATTCATTAGTGTTTAATGCTACAATATGACTTGCAGCACTGTACATTGACTGATTGCAACAATAAATGTTTTTAAAATACAACAATACTATTACTACTACTACTACACGCGGGCTAATAAGTTTTCACACCTCATGTCATCTCTCTCTCTCTCTCTCTCCTTCCGGTTTTCCGTTCTTGTTTCTGTAAGTATTTTCCGCATGACGAGCAGCTCAGTTTATTCTGAATAAATATTTTAGTAGTTTGCTGATAATTATGTAAAAAAAAAGAAAGAAATGTGTTAGTATTACAGCATTTTGTAAGACATGTCACCAGTACCTCTGTGATATTTCTTCTTGTATTTATACCTTTACAATTTCATTCTAGATACTTAGTGAATAAGTACTACTACTACTCAAGCATGGTATATACCCAATTTTAATATGTCCACAGCGAAAATATCATCAAACGTGTACTTGATTGCAACCATTGATTGATCTCTAGTTCTGACCATAACTTATTGTTACCACGTTGTCACGGAGAGTGGGACAATGTTTCGCAAAATCTTACCCTCTAAAACAACAAATACACAGGAAAATGCTACTTTGGAAGAGCCATAGGCATCAATCAATAATAATTCTTGTATTAGCATCACTGTATGCAAAAAAAACTGCAAGTACTTTCTCCGATGCAATCTAAACACTGACATCCTGAATTATCAGCATAGAAAATCCATATTCATTTCTTGAATTTTGAGTATAAATCCAGCTTGACCCCCTAACTACTCAATAAAACCCTAATAGTGGAGTTTATTTTTTAGAGAAATACCTTTTTTACTTTGTTAGATTTGTTTACCAGAGAAAGCACCTTCTTCGTATGTCCATTACATACTACATTATACATGCCAACTTACCGTACATTGGGTACACTGCATGCATAGACTTTTATGTTGTTGTTTGAGTACTGTCACATTCTTAGTGATACAGGAATGTATTATTATCTAGTGTAAATGTAAAGTAGGGCAAAAACGAGACAACTTTAAGTATTAATAATAATTATGAAATGTTGAGTCGTAGAGTGCAGCAATTCTTGATCGCAGTATTACTTTTTGAACTGCTCAGCTCGTAATTATTAATTCGTTTCGGAAAAACACAATGTTTTTTTTTGTAAAAATGATAAGAGTATAAGAACAAAATTGTTAAATGCTCATCCGAATTTTCTACCCTTCTTATTGTTAGTAGCTTGCTATTGAGTGATTGCTGGTGTTTTATAAACCTAAGCATTATTTAAACTAGAACGTAGGCTAAACGCTGCTGTAACATTATTATTTTTAAAAAACTCATTCACAGATAGATTATAGGATTAGTCGGTGGGGGTGGGCACGTGCATAGTATGATTTTTACCTATTCCAAAGTTTGATGTATACCAAGGTTCAATATTATTTACTATTTACATACACATACACACAAATATATACAGATAATATTGTAAGAATATTGTAATAGGATCACAGAATATAATCATTTAGATATTTACATTTTAATTTTATATTGCCCCGCCGCCTAATTCCCAATGTATCAGCTATAGAGAGTAAATAAACCTGGCAATGGAGGTGAACAATGATGACCTAATAAGAGAAAGTTCACGGTGAAAATAATTTAGTTTATAGTGATCGGATAAAATCATCTGAAGGGTAATGTAAAGTGCATACAACACAACTAACTACATGCATACAAAACTATTTATGATGTGGTTCTTTACAAAATAGTACAGAAAAGTAGTTAGGATTTTTTTCTACGTATATAACTTAATTATGATACCATTCGTGCAATGTTTGATGGGCTAACAAAATGAAATTCATTCTTGTAGCAGTAAGAATGGCAACGATAGAATCGACAGGTCTTCAGCAGAGTATATAATACTACTAGAGTTAATTTAATGTGTGACCACTACATATAATAATATGTACCTCTCTCATTACCCCACAACAATAATTTAATATACGTAAACGTAATCTCAAGATATTTAATAATGCAGACGAGGTACATACTAATAAGTAGTAATAGCAAGGATTGAGTAACATTTTTTTCAAAAATTGACTTAAAGTACAAGTGTATAAGGAAGATGTTGTTTGTTATATTAGTATAGTAGTTAAGTACACAAGGAATATATATATTAGACTAAACATCTATATATATATATATATATATATATATATATAAAAATACTACAGTATAATAACAATAATATTATTACGTAGTAGGTGAGACTCTGGGAATTTGTTCATTACGATGACTCATAAATGATAGTGGATATTGACCTTAAGAAATCATTGTGACTCTCATTGCCCCTTGATTGTACAGAGTTGTTTAGAGCAGTTGGTAGCTTTACTATATTATAATATATGATCATATCGACATTTTTAACGGTGTTACTTTGCGCTGTCAATGAAGAAAGAATGTGGAGCAGCAGGGAGATGTGTTGTATGAACATGATGATGAATAGTGGTCAATTAGGATCTATTTTTACTAGTTTTGTGCGAATGTGGACTGGTGACTGACTGCGTGTGGCGGGCGAGGCTGGCTGGCTTGTCGGTTGAATGTCGCGTCGCAACTGTTAATACTTAAAATACGGAGACGTGTGAGAAATGAGACTCATTTTTATGCTCGAATATCATGTGTGATTCGATGATATAAAATATTATTATTACAATTATTATGATGATGTCGTGATTAAACTGATATATTATGCATTTACTTACCATGCTTGTGAAAAACAATGTTTAACTTATTCGAATTCACTGTCGTCCAGTGATCAAAACCCAGTGATCAAAATACGACCGTCAAACGCGATGTGTCCGCAAGGTGTTGTGTTAATGTACTCCTCCTCCTGCTGACTAATCGGAAGTAAAAAGTCGTTTAAGCGACTAGAAAAATCTTTGTTACTACTACCACCACACATTATAATAATTTTGTTGTTGTTGTCGTCGTTGTACTTATATAATTGTTTTTAGCCATAGAGCTGTTCTATAAAATACGTTATTTAAATACAATCCAATGTACACTTGAACCACACAAAGTAGACGAAAGCTACTACTCTACGATGTACATGCATAATAATTATAGAGAAATCCAATTAGAGTGACGATGAGAGTAATTGTGTTGACGTTCTATTTCTGTCTTCTGATCATCTTCTATAAAATATCTTGTCAATCAAAAATGTTATGTAAGAAAAGTACATAGTGGCAATACAATCGAATATTATTGATTATAATTATTATTATATTATTATTATACTGAAAAGAACTAGTATATAGAAAATGTGGAGTTGTATGTACATATATATTGCACACATTATACACATCCCTCTACTACAATTCATACAATTAGAAGCACTGACATATTATGACCTAATGACAAAAAGTGTATTTACCAAGGTAGAGGCACGGGACGTGATAACAGCAGTTCTCTGTCAAAACGGTACATTAATTAGTAACTATTAAGCAAATATTGTTGTACTAAATTAACTGTAAAATTAATTAATCGTTCGCACGTACGTACATACATACATTAACGTATAATATGTAGTATATAGCTTATAAGAAGCAGACAAAATTCCATATTAATAGAAAAGATGCCTAACTACTATTGTGCAGGGTGGTTCACCTATTTCTCTGAGAGAGTGAACTTAAGAGGGAAAAAACAATGCAAAATTTCTCGTACTATTCGGCAATTATTATTATCCATTCTCCGCCCTCTCAACAGTTGTCTTTGTACACTTGTGTAGACACAAACATAAGATAACGATTAGGCAGAGAGACAAAACAGAACGCAAGACATGAAATACATAGTCCATCAAAAAATTACATTTTTACCTCTATATAACTCACCTTATATTATGCATATAAGCCATACACCGATACATTAAGAGGGTAGCCAGTCAAACTTAATAGGAGTACAACACACACGGAAATTTTTCGATCACAACGATAGGATATTATTATTATTATTGTTATTATTCTATAATAATAGTAGTAGTTGTAATAATAATAATAATTCGTACGGTAACTTATAATGACTCGAGTACTAAAACTAAGTACTATAAATACACATATTATACCTACCTACACATATTTATAAGGATAATCTCTAGACCAAGAAGACACAGGAAGAAAAAAGGCCCCCTTGACTGTAAAAAAAAGTAATGAACCAGAAGATGATGCTGAGTCATTGGACGATCTGTGTACTATAAATTAATTAAACTGTGAAGATGAGGAAAAAGGGCGTTCTTATCGGTCGTTCTCTATGTATGTGTAATGTATGGGTTGAGGATGACCAGGGACGACGACAAAAATGAACGATGCAATGATACACTCTATATATAAATATATATATACCTACTGTGTATAGGTACACTGTGCAAAATCAATTGTAATAGAATTTTAAGGTAACTACTGATATACCGTGACAAGACGCTCGACAAACAAAGCCCACGTGACAAAACACAAATGCTGGAAGGAACAGAGAAACAAAAACTCCTAAAACTAAAAAATGTACATATTCGTAGACCTTGTTGACCAACTCATCATGCGAATGAGTGAAATTTTACCATGATTCTAATCTCCATATCATGCGTCAAGCAATTTTGAGATTTCTTAATAATAAATAAATGAATACGTGAATACTTAAGCGTAAAAGTGTACCGTTCTATATGTGTAATAATTGACGACAGTCTTATTGTGAGTAAGTATTTAATCGAGTTATCTCATCAGTGCGAATGTGATGTTTTCAAGGTGGTTTCTGTCACCCACCCACACGTACACACACATACACCAAGTCAATATCTTCACTTGAGAAGCAATTCCTCCCTCACTCGTTTCTTATTTACATATTACATTCAAACATGTTTTCTCTATAAATATAGTAACTCTTTACCTTCCACTCTTAATCAATATACATCTTCTCTGTATTTCTATGATAACAATAATAGAATTGTTGAAACCTGAACTTGGACGTTTTCCTCTTTTCTGTGTCGTCTATTCTTTCGTATATCTCACTGGCACTCATTCATCATCAATATTCTTCTATAATCCACCCATCCATATTAATATTAATATTACGCACATCATGCATTCGATTGGTCATTGGTTGGACATTGGCAACATATTTTTTTTGCCTCTTTTGCCCTTTTTGCGGAGTAATGCCATCAAAAGGTACTCATAACCTAACTGAAATCAATATATAATAAAATACAACTGTATTCGTTATTGACTCGAAGCCCTGCGCAATTGATAAAGTCTGCAGGGCTTCAGACACTGACAATTAGTGTTCTCCATATAGAGTACTGAGTTGATTTCAGTAAGGTTATACGGTAATTATTCATCAGATAAATAGTTAAGGTGAAGTTTAGCCTGGCATAATTGCAATGCTGAAAATTTGCATTGCGAAATTATGAAGTTTTGTGTTGCATTTTCTTGTGAAATGCAAACTGTACACATAAATTGCAGTTTTGTAAAAACTGCAAACAATACATCCCTTAATGCACCCGCAAATATTCAGCAAAAAACTAAAATGTCAGCTTTGTTGCATTTTATAATCTAAAAGGGCCCAGCAAATGGAATTTCATGTGAGTACACATTTGCTAATTTCCAATGCTACTTCATACAAAAACTAAAACATCAATAAAATGTTTAACGAAATCAGAATACCAAAGCAGCTGCAAATTCTCCCATCCATAAAATTGTCAAATTTTTGTGCAGACATTGCCTACGACGACCTCAACCTAATTGTAACCGTTACATACATATGTAGGTAATAAAATAGTTACAAAATCATTATTATTACGGAATGCTGTACTAGATGCCCCAACGATGTCGCAACGGAATGTTCGGACCACCAACTCCTCGGCGTGTTCCATTTTATAAACCACCCGTGTGGAAAATTAGAGATTTTTGGTTTAAGTATCCAAGTAAGTAAGGTACCGGTACTATGATAATAGACTGGATGTAAATTGCTGTATCTCGTGAAGTTTACGGGATATATGTCCGAA